>JBBPMA010000507.1:0-22099 GCA_038090075.1 Xanthoconium purpureum | reverse complement strand
ATCTTTCAGACAGAGTCAGAGTGATCGTAGAGAGTCGAAAAGTTCAACCTACAAGCGAGATGACTGCCAGATGAGGACATTGTTGAAACGGGATGGCTTCTTCAGCACGCTTGAACAATTCCATCGCGCGTTTGTTGTCGCCTCCTTTCATCAACGTCCTTCCGAGTAGGAGGAATAGCTGAGCCTGTCGGCGCCCTGTCAAGTTAAGTTTGTATAAAGGCTCATGTTGCGTCGTGTACGCACCCGGACAGTGACATATAATGATGGATCGTCCGATATATCGATCAAGTCACCTACACGCAGGATAGCATCATCATGTTTTCCGCATTCAAACAGGATAATGGCCTAAACGAGATGAAAGGTCGGCACCGACACCAACGACAATGACAAACACATACCCTGATCAGCAAGAGAAATTTGTTTTCCATTGGGAGACCTTCTGTGAACACAAGATCGAATACCCGCAAGGCTGATTCGTGCTCCTCATTACCGACAAGGGTGATGGCATGCGCGATATAGCCGATGACGGATCTCTGAACCTTGATAGACTGATGGACGATGGTAAACACAGCATAGAATGCCAGATTACCCAAACTACTTACCTCTTGGGCATCGCCGATTGCCATTTTCCACCTTTTCGAACGGGCTCGCACAAGAGTGCGGTGAGCAAGAGTATGTGCGTAATACAACGTGTTGGAAGGGGCTACGATGCCTTGTGTCAAGAGCTCCTCGGTGCGGGCCAAGTCGCCCTGCGTCCACGATTTGAAGACGGTCTCGCTAATGCACATCAAGGGTAACTGCGATGAAGATTTAGGTTCGACGACATCGCTGGGTTGGTCGCTTACATTCACTGTCAAGTACGAGACAGGAAGGATGTCGCGTAGATTCCGCAAGGTGACCTTCCCATTCTCCTCCCCGGTTGCAATCTGGTCGTCATTTGGCGAAAGGGCAGTCCACCAAACGGGGCTTGTGTGTTCGATAACAGTGCCGATTTGCTGGTACGTAGATGTGTCCCAAAAAGATAGTGATTTGGATGCGACAACGACAACGAATTTTTGGTTGCGCGATAGAACGACGGAACCGAGCCATATACCTCCGGGAACAGGCCATTCTTTGAGCAATGATCCCGAGGACGTGTCGAAGTGTTTGACCCGGTTGTACGAGGCCGCGAAGAGCTGACGACCATCCGATGTCCAGGCGAGCGACGTCAACATGCAGGCGACCATGAAGGGGATGTCGAACTGTACTAGTTGCTGACCATTGTTGCTGTCGTAGATGCGAATCGACTTGGCTGTCTTCTCATCTCCGGAGTTTTCTGCGGCGGTTGCAGTTGCGATGTGGTCGCCATTGGGAGAGAATCGCACCGCCACAACAGAATTTTCGTGCTTGAGTGGACCAACGAGCCGCTCTCCAGTAGTGATGTTCCAGATAAACACTGTCTTGTCAAATGAGCCCGTCGCCAGTTTGGTCGAGTCTGGCGAAACATCCACCACAAACACGGAGTTTGTGTGACCTTTGATGTCGAGCACCTTTGCGTGGGTCCGTGCATCCCAGACTCCCAAACTCGTTTTTCCGTCGTTCGAATCCAACCGCCTGAGTCCACACACAAGCCATTTGCCGTCCGGCGACAGTGCAATGGCTTCGATTTCCGCCCCTTCGACTCGAATTGGTTCGCCGACCTCTTGTCCGTCATCCACTCGCCATCGCCGCAGTATCCCCTCGTCCCCGCCACTCAACACCTGCTTGGCATCCTGGGTAAACAGGACAGAGCGTATTGGTTTTTGGCTACCATTGATTTCAATCGTCCTCGGAGGATCTGTAAGCCGACTGGCGGTCATTACAGGCATCTGAACAACTAGTGCGTACCTTTTTCGGTCGATTCCATGCTCGCCGCCGCTCTCGACGCACAGGATAGGAGGAGACTTGGTGGGAGTACAAGATCGAGGGGCACGAGCTACGCCTCGCGGCGTGTGTATGTATGTATGCATGTTGTCTTCTTATCGATATGGATCAGCTCACACAGCCCTCGCCCGTGCCTCGTGTTCGCGGCCCGCCTCCAGCCCCACGCGAGGTCCGGTCGATAAACGCAACAAAGCCGAGATTCTATTGCCGGTATGTCAACTTTGAACTACCCGGTTCAACCGTTCACTATGAGTGCTCCCCACATTCAGAGATATACCGCGATCAACCCAACCCAGTGTCAGTCATAGTTCTCAACGTACTCGATTACCACGACGGCGTGTATGGTACCCATTCTTTATATGTTGTTTCGGTTCTCTAGTCCTCATTATTCATTGCATCTCACTCTCTACATGCAACAGAGACTTGGAGCAATAACACACGACCCCATTTGTTCAGTGTCGGTTCGAGAGTTTGACATCACGCTCTACCGACCAGGGTGCCATACCGTAAAAACATAACCAACCCTTGACAACGGTCGTTCGGCCCTTCTCCAAACCATATGATACGTCTTCTTCCGTGACTACGACCACCCTTCTTCCTTATCGTTTCGCTTCCTATCCCCCTTCTACGCATGATCAACAACTTTAAAGGTACCGAGTCAAAGGTTGTGTTCGAGTGGCTACTACGCTTCGTCGAGGTGCAGCGAGTTGGCAAGGGTGATCAATCGACTTACGAATGCCAACTTTGTGATGTACCCCATAGATACAACGCAGTAAAGGTCTTACCTGGCACTTGTTCACGCAAACGTTTCTCGATGACCGACGTCAGACTCGGAGTGGACGTAAAGTGCCTCTTACATATTGGTATGCCGTTCGTGAAAAGGCAAAGAACTTGGACAGTCAACCGGACATTATCCTATTCTCGTCCATACGTCAGCACTGACTCAGCAGTAGCCCGCAAGGTGATGAAGCGATCAGACGTGCCAAATGGAGTGGAACGGTTCGGCCCAGGAACGACAGTCCCATTGGTATCGACGAAGCGCGTCTGTGTTGATGGTGTGGATAGAGGATATGAATAGATCTTTTGCATTCGATTCACCTTGCGGAGCAAATGTTGGTCCAATCTCAAGGCCTCGTGTGCATATCCAGGTCTGGATATCATCATCGCCAGTTCAGATTTACCAACCACCGACGCAGAGCGACAATGGTGGCGAGTTTAAGAATTAAAGTCGATGTTGATGATCCAACATGAAGAGGATTGGATAAGAAGCACGGGAAGCATGATTGTGAGGGCAGAGGTCAAATCGAGGACGATAGTCCCCTTGATGTTCGCAAGTTCCGCGAGTGATCTGGGACCACATACGCATCATATAAAATGATTCATTACACAAGGGACAAAAAATATAGGCCTATACGTAAGGAAGGGCAGAAGAGTTGGCGGAGTGCGTAATACTCTCTGATCCAGGTACTTGCCAACTACATGCTACTTAACCCTCCTACGCAGCGACGCAGACATACTTGGGCTGTACCTATTCAGTTTTCGTTGGACTACCATGTGGTGAGTTCTGCGGAAACAGAATAGCGGCGTTCGCGTTGCTACCACCATCATGATGATCTAACATCGACAACAAGGCAGGTAGAATTTGGAGACTGTGGTCTTGTTGCATGAAAATCGACGTCTGAAACAAAAAGAAAACCCACCAAATGTACCGGAAAGTGTCCGCTGGTTCGGACTCCAAACACTCTACGGGATATGTTATGTTGACAATGTCTACTCCGTTCGCTAGTAATCGTCTCAACGTGGTTAATGATGGTGGCAACGATCAAAATCAGACGAATGCCTACCGTTCACCACCTCCTTGTGTAACTTCATTTGATCCTACATCGAGCGAGTTGGCGCTCGCACCCTTGGCTGCCACCGGCCTCCGCGACCTAAAAGGTCAGGGTTCCCATGGTCTGAACGAACAGTTGAATGCAGTGGGAAAACGCCCATTGCCCATGTGCAGGGCCATCCCTTCGGCGTTGAGATCCTCGACTTTGAGGTATACGGCCAAGTGCAACCACCCAGCGAGGCCAACGCGTTTCAAAGCTATGATTTCTTGTTCGAGTGACAAGAGTTCAACTCGATGTTGACGACGGTCGTAAAGTGAGGGGGTCGGGTATGCGGAACTGAAAGGGTGTGGAAATGAGGGAGGGGTCACATACGGGCGAGGGCGAAGGTGAAGGCGAAGGCGAACATCTCATACCATTGATTGTCGACCACTGAGCACCTTCGTTTCCACTTCTTCCATTGTTGTTGGCAACACCCTGGTGGAAGTGACTACATATTAGCTGAAACCCGAACGAGCGAACATCGACGTACTCAAGGGGCCTAACCCTTATCGGAACTGCAACGGGTTGGATATTGTCGTTCTCGCAGTGACTTGTTAGTCCACTTGGAGAGTCGAGATCGAAGGACCATTTCTCAGTGTCGATGCCACTGTTGAATCTTTCAAGGTGGACTTCTTCAGGCCACGACATCTATCACAAAGATTGGAGGTCACCGACTTGGAGGAGAATGTGCATAAGGTACTTACTGTAAGTTGTACTCAATGCGACTAACTTGTTGAACAACCATCTTATCGTCAGTTGTGAATCCATAATGTTTCGTCGAGCTAGATCCTTGAAATGACACAGCGAGTAACTTGTCCCTATATAGTACTGGCTAGTACGAGTCCTAGTACGTCGTCGAAGGACTTTGTGGTTTTTGGTTACGTGGCTCCTCATCTAAAAACCATTCACCTAACGGGCGTTGGCTATCTCCGTCCCATTTGATGCACTAATCCAATTTCTCCGCAGGTGTTACATCCCCGCTCTCAAAAAATTGACAATGCGCTCTTTCAACATGCTTGACGTTCAGACGATGTTCGAAGAACGCGTCGCACAACTAACTACGCCGCAGACAGTTCCCAGCGCTTTCTTGGCGACTCTCCTTTCTCGCAACCCAAGAGTCGTAGTGCAGCTTGCTCGCTCATATCGAATATCTCTGCATCGTCTGCGATTTTCTTTGGCGTGTTACTGACTGTGTCCGTGCGTTGTACAGCAACTTGAGCCGTCTGACACGCACGTTCATGGTTGCTCAGGGTTGTCGTCGCTGGACCTTGTGTTCATCGAGCTTCTTTGGATGTCGCTACGGTCGGGCACAGGCCCGGGAGAGAGAGAGAGGAGCGAGGGAGTGGAGGTGGGTAAGTGTGTGAAGCGCTCTTCGGCCCCAAACGACTGCACGAGCCCGTCCGGAGGCGTGAGCTGCAACCCCAGGCCTAGTGGTTGGAGTGGTCTGACGACGCATGCAGTCGTGAGAAACTCTATTAAAATTTGGCAGTTTCGAACGCGGACTCTAGAAGTAGCTAGAGTTCTGACTGCCACAACATTTTGAACATGGTCAGGTCATGGGTCACATACAAAAAAATTCTTTTGGTTTGGTTCATAATCGATATCACTATACTTGGTTTAGTTTTATTTGGTTCAGCACTGCGTATGAACAAAAATTCTATGTCGAAGGAACAGAAATGTGGCCTACGATCTTGCGGCTAGCTGTAAGTTTTTCCTTGGTACCATTCGTCAGTGTTGTGTCGCTTGCCACCACTCGGGACTTTTAATGGCTAAAGAAATACGGTACCTGCAATACTGTAAAGCAAGGACCCCCTGAACCGCTGAACAAGAAACTCAGTATTTTTGTGAGTGGACACGTCGCGTGAAATCTTTACCCACTCACGCCCGAAGTCGCTTGCCCTACGTCCTGGCCCTGAGTCCCCCTCATGTTCGTCCCCGTCCTCGTCTAGTGGCCTTCCCTCTCGCTCGCCCTCGTCCTGGCCCTCGCCCCATGCCTTGTCTTCACTCACCCTCCCTCCACACGTGACGACGACACGACGATGAGGACGACGGCGCTTCGCCCACCCTCCCTCACATGTGACGGTGACGACGCGACAATGACCGTCCACACCTCGTCTTCGCCCACCCGCCCACCTTCCCTCACGCGACGACAACAGCGCCGAGTCATCCACATCTTGGCTCGTCCTCACCCACTGTCCTCACCCACACATGACGACAATGTGATGTTGTGCTCACCGGTGCGCTCGTCCCTTGCCCTTGCCCTCGTCCTCGCGCATTCTCACGCATCGGCCAATGCCGTGGCGCTCGTTGTCGCGGTCATCCCGCGCACTCTCCCTCTCCCCCATTGACGACCCGTGACGCGACGACGTGCCGTGGTGCTCGTCATCACGCTCGTCCCTCGCCCTTGTCCTCGTGCACCCTCACGCATCGGACGACGCAACGACAACGACGTGCTGTGGCGCTCGCCGTTGTGGTCGTCCCACGCACTCTCCCTCTCCCTTACTTACGATCCGTGACGCGATGATGACAGTGCCTCGCCCACGCCTCGTCCTTGCCCACCCCGCCCATCCTCCCTCACACGCAATGACAACGGCGTCCTCGTGCTTGCGACCGCCTGACACCCTCGCCTCGCCCTCGCCCTCGTTGACGAGTCGACGACGACACGACGTGCCTACGCCACCACCCTCGAGTGACCCTGCAGTCCTATCGTCCTCGCACGCTCTTACTCTCCCTTGTTTGAGTATATAATAGTAATTTTTGGATCCTGTGTTTAGATACACAAAATGCATTGTTTTGATTCAACTACATATTCAAGTGATCATGCATCTACATACCTAGCCGAGCTGAAAGACTCGAAATAATCCCCATTTAGAAAGGTTCCAGTCACATCTGATCAGGTAATTTCATTCAATCGGTACTCAGGAATCAATACAAAAAAGTTGTCAAAATGTTACGGAATTTCACCCGCTCAACAGATGTGCAAATAAGGTAACAGAAGGATGATCTATATCCAGTAAATTCTTATACACTGTACATACACTGTACATGGCTAGGACTCTGAGTCTGTGCAGTGCTGTGAACACTGTAAGAGAGTGCATAACACAACATCCCTTTCACGAGAGGCAAGGAATACCGCCATAAGAAGCAGGGGAGGGACGACAGTGGTCGAAAGGAGAGAGGTTCCGAGTCAGTACTATACTGTAAGTGAAGGAAGTTACGTTAGTAAACAAATAATGGAAAATACGGTAACATAATCACCATCGGTGTCTGGGGTATGTACCTTGCAAACCGTAGTATGCCCCTGTGGCCCTTGTCATGACAATAAGAGAATGTCTTGGAGCACGTCGAGACGGCGACCCGTTTGGAACGTGTGTTGGGGTTACCATACGGATGTTCGTGTGCGGCGTGAGGGGAGATGACACTTGACAGTGGTTGACGGTTAGACTTCGGAAGCTGTCCTTTTTTTTTACTTTTGGCGGCGTGTCAACACCTTCGAACCCCAAGGTCGTTAGCCGATAAAAGTCCCGAGTGGTAACAAGCGAGCAACGACTCCGCGATTGGGCCGTTGCGAGCGCCCAACTCCGCCCAATACCAAAGTGAAGCGGGTCAGAATCAGGCCTTGTATAAAAGGTATTTCTTATCCCACGAAGACGACATTCTGCTATCCGTTTTCCTAGGTCGATATACCAAAGGCCCCAACAATGGCTGATGTAGAAACTCCAATGGAGAAGTCTAGCACCATCCAGTCGCAACCAACGACCAAATCAACAGTCATAGACCGGGAGTTAAATCAGCATGGCATGGGCCGCTACCAATGGTACGTGCCATAGTCCGAATTTTCCTCCTGTTTTGATGGGTTCTCATGGCCTCGTCGAAATGTCAGGTGTATTTGGGCGATCTGTGGTACTGGTTTTTTCTTGGATGTTATGTGGGCACAAGCGCTCGGACTCGTATTGCCAAACATACAGCGTGAATTTGGATATTCTGACAAAGAATATGGAAGGCTTTTTTCGGCATTCGTCGCTGGCTTGACTGCAGGAGCATTCATGTGGGGTGTATTGGTTGACGTAGTTGGTTAGTCGCCAGTTTGAACATTTTTGCTAGCGGCTTAATCATGTTGACGCACCTGTACGTTTTGATTAGGTCGTCGAGCAGCCTTCCTTGGTACCTCTTTGATGACCGGCGTATTCGGCATGTGCCTTGGTGCCCAGTCGTCATACAACGGGCTGATAGTCTTCATGGCACTTACCGGAGTTGGAGCTGGGGGCAACGTCCCTATGGACGCGACAAGTGAGCGGCTTCATCACCTCTGCAATTAGTCGTATCACTCACCTTCCTGGCGATCAAAGTCACTTCAGAGTATATCCCAGAGGTATCGGTCATTTTCGTGACTGTATCCATTAACAGTACTGACCTTGGACCAGGATCGGTTTTACCTCCTCACGGCACTCTCTCTCTTTCAGCCACTTGCAGTTGTGTTGTGCGACCTCATCGGTTTTGGACTCATACCCAATTATTCTTGTCCGACAAACTTGGTATCCTGTAACTTGACGGCAGGTGTCGCACCTTGCTGTTCGAGGAACGCCAATATGGGATGGCGATACATGTTTTTCACGACGGCTTCGATCACCCTTGGCGTTTTCATCCTCCGCTTCTTCATCTTCCCGTTCTACGAATCCCCTAAATTCCTTCTGTCGAAAGGGAACGATAGAGCTGCGGTTGATGTCGTCCACAAGATCGCTGCCTTCAACAAGCGTAGCTGCGATCTCACTGTGGAGTCACTTTACGAGCAGTGCGAAGAGACTCCGATGGCGGAAGAGACAAAATTGTCCAAGAAAGTTTTTAGTGAATTCTCCCGTCTTACACTGTTGTTCAGGAGCTGGAGAATGACACGGGTCATGATCATTGTCTGCATCACCTGGATGTTTGACTGGTGGGGTAAGACATTCCTTGCTCGTCGCGTCTTTGTCTCACCACGGATTTCATAGGATACAGCATTATCAACACATATTCCAACAATTTTGCAACGAAAGAACAGCGCGATCCACGTCGATGTACATGGGACATACATTGACTACCTGATCGCGTACACCCCCGGACTTGCCGCCGCCGTTCTATCCGTCTTCATGGTCCGTGCACCTATGGTCGGACGAAAATGGACGATGGTGTTGTCTTCCATGCTCATGGGCGTGTCACTTTTCCTTTACAGCATCGTGAATACAGAAGCAAGTCACGTCGGAATCAACTTGCTACTGTACTTCTTCCAGACTCTCTTCAACGCAGTGGTGAGCGGTTTTCTTCTTTTCTTGTCGCTCGACTGATGAGAGATACCATTGTAGCTCTTTGGGTGGACCCCCGAAGCGTTCCCTTCTGCGGTCCGAGGAACTGCAACTGGCTTTGCCTCGTTTTGTGGCGAACTATTTGGGATATGCGCTCCATTGATCGCAGCACAAGTGTTCACCAGTCCGGATGGGGACAATGGAGTGCTCTATCTGGCTGGCAGTGGCCTCTTCGTGTGTACGCTTGCTCTATTATGCCTTCCGACCAAGGATATGGTCATTGCAAGATAAACATAGACCGGGCCACTGGGATGGGGGGAGTTCATCGATGGGGCAAAGCCGTGGCCATCGGGATGGTATGTTGGTAATGAGAGGGGTGGAGATCTCTGGATGGGGTGGAGGTATTCCAAGGATCCTGTGACACTCTTTCCAACGCAATGTAGGTAGACTATTGGTACATACGATTACAGTGATATCTTACGGTTTAATAATGCTCATAGCGGTTCAGAGCAGTCACTACCGCTCTACGGATCCGGATCCTTGTCATTTCAAGCTATGTAATACACTTGTGAGCTCGTGATCAAGAGAAAGCGAACACTTTACATACGTATTCCCACTCTCTCGAGCGGTATCATACCGTTTCATACACATGGCAGGAAGCGCTTGTGTGCTTAGGCCTAGCTGAAATTCTTGTTTGTGTGAACCACTTACCCCGATGCGCGATACACTACATCCTAGTTCTCGGTGATCAAGGGGGACTCCATTTCGGCGCTGAGACGTACCTGGTGTTTTACTCCCGCGCGACGGAAGTGCCAGCGCCAATCGTTCCTGTATAGATGACATCACAATGAGACTCTTCCGGATGTGGGGGATTCAGGTGGCCGACAGGATGGAGTGAAAGCGGTCAAGACAGAAATCTGATCACAACTTCCAACGCGGCTTGTTGGAGACGTCGTGGTCAACTCGGAGGAAGAAGAAAGAGGTACGGGCATTTGGATGAACCATCGTGGAGCGCATGATGTAGAATTGCGCGTCGTGGTATTAATTCGGGTTGAATTTGCTGAGAAATGTTGTTTGATGTACGAAGGTTCTTAGTTCTCGAACCAGACGTCTACTAGGAACCGGAGGCATCCGAGCTTTACTAGTAGAGATGTCCGGGACAAATAGTAGAAGGTTCTGTTCCTGCAACTTCTCACTCCGTAGAAGGCGACGCCTGAAATCGCCTTTCTTTGCAACGCTCACTTTGTACTGGCACAAGGACAGACCCGAACTCTGCTAAACCTGCGAACCAACACATTGCCAGTAGCGATCAACGCTGACGATGTGCGTACTGCGAAGTAAGTGTCCCGAGTCCAAACCTAACCTCCTGCTGAGCTGCTACTTCGGCACCCCAGCCACAGCCTGAGCCATCACCCAATGGATCGGCGGGGCCCATCTCTCTCGCTGCGACAAGGACGAAATTCAAGTTAGACAGTGTCGGAAAGTGAGATAGCTCGCGTTCTGGTTCTCACCGGTTCCGGTTGAGAGCAGGGCCGGCCTAGATTGTTTCCACGGATCAGTACTACTATGTGAAGCAGAAAACTACTTATCATACTCGTCGCTAATAGGGTCAGGGCTGACGAGCATTGAATATAGAATATAAGATTGAGCCGTTTGCGCCGTTCATACTGTCAAATCCACAACCAGTCGCAACTCGAATACTGGCCGGGCTTGTTTAACTTGGGATTTCACGACATGGACAACATGGTGGATAGGACTTCAAGCGCTTTGGGCTGATGGCAGCTGGGATGTGAGCTAGTCCTATATAGGACTCTTCTGGTCCGTCGCTGAGCCGTGAGATAGATATAAGCAGGCAAGGGACGTCATCTCTGTCGTTCTGCACTATGCCCATCGACTCTGCCTCCGTGCACTCCAAGGACCATGTGTTTGATCCTCGTCCACGCTTCCCATTTCGGATCGTTGCGAACCGGTACTGGATCGGGGAATGTCCGGACGCATCTACCACTGGCAAGACTCGGGAGGATGTCCTCGCGCTGGTTTTTATAATTGGGAATGGTGCTCATAAAGAGCTATACAAGCCAACAATCCGGCGGCTTTTTAAGCATCAGCAAGCAACCACATACAGGAGTGTCGTGTTCAATGACATGTAGTCACTCGACCTGCCAAACCAAGGAAAGAGGTCCTTCAACGTGGACACGACATGTAAGTTTTGTACCCATCCAAGCCATGAGCATTAAATTTCATTTCCTTTGGATGTATTAAGTTTCTGAACCACTCAATGTTCCAGGCCTCTACGCCTTTTTAGCGGGTCTTGGTACCGGCGTAGATGTTGACTTCTCGAAACGTAAATTGCCCCTTGTTGGACATTTCGTAAGAGGTCCTGTAGTATGAGTTGACTGGTCAAGTCGGTTTCTCGCGTCAACGCCTCACCTTCATCCTCAGGATGGGCACCGCCATATTCTATTCATTGATCAAGGTCTCATCATTACATCTGATCGAACTATTCATGTTAGGAGACAATGTCCAGAACCTGCTTTCCCCGTTCTCTGAAATTTCAAGTAAACGAAGGGATATCTGGCCCACCTCAGGGAAGGCGTTCCAGTCATTAAGAAGGCGACCGTTCTTTGGTGCATGGGACAAACGCATCCTAAACCTCCATGTTGTAAGTTTCGCTCTGCGGTCCCGGCTTTCGTGCATGACTGGGGCCATTGCAAACAGAATCATGATCTCAGACCGCTGCCTACTGCAGCATACCCCGACGTGAAGGAGGGCGTGACACTCGAATGTAAAAGAAAACAAGAAACCGTGAGTAACTTCCCTATCGATGTCATGGAGAGGGTTGACAGACAACCGCAGGCTACATTTAGAGAGTGCGCAAGTCCTTTACTGCATACAGGTACTTGCCTCACGTGTTGAAGGAAATTCCGACACATATTACCTATGAGGCTCTCATGGATTCCATGTGAGTATCAGGACCAACAAACTCGCACCGTCATTTATTGATGTCCATAGACCATACGAGGCACAGCATGGCGTGCCCTGTTGTTTCTGGGGGAATAACAAATTTGTGAGCGTCACAAAGATACCTGAGGCAGGACATATGGCAAATCATATCATATCATATCACTCTCTGTTGTCTTCGTTTGCTGACTGAGAACACCCCCAAGGATATTCTTTTTGACGAAGCTATAAACCTCCGGATAGATATTACTTGCATCACAATGTTTCTCCTGCTTTTTTTGTAATTTCGATAGAAGAATAGGTGTTCTGAGATAAATGGTGAACCCCAAGCTGTCGTCGCCGGGTGCGGAAGCTAAAGAGTAGGTACTCCCGTGGTGCAAGCTTAGGTCGAACTAGCGCCAAGCGCTGACCGCTGCGTTGCTTTGCTAAGCCTATGTAGCCTCGCACCCATCCGTTATGCTGACAGCTGATGACAGCTGGGTTTCAAATTGTCATCGGCTGTCAGCATAACGGATGGGTACGAGACTAGCTAAGCCACTTCAAGAGCCTCACATGACACACCTGAATAAACGGCTTCTAGCATTTGATATCGAGCTTGGGACAGGTTTGCTCCACCCCTCGGAGAACTCTTGTGGAGTGTGCGCCCGCTGCGTGGCTTTGGGGTGGTTTTACCGAGACCTTTTGACATAGCGTTCCCGTGGAAAGCGGCGCCGAAGTTCCCACTGAACATGTTCAAATTCAGTGTATATGTCTGCATTTTCAGATCTCTCTGAAACAATAACACCTGCAGGCATATAACCCGGACCACAGTTGCAAGGAGAAAGACCGCGAAATTCAGCCATTTACCCGCTAATACTGAAAACGTCGCGTTCAAAACGACCCGAACAGTGACCCGGACTTGTTTAGCTTGGAATCATGGCGAATGGAACCTCAATCGGTTAGGGCCGTGGGTGGCTGAGATGTGAGCTAGTACTACATAGGATCCGTCTGACGTATCGCTGACTTTTGAGATAGATATAAGCAGGTGATGCCGGAACGTCACTCTCACCACTCTACAATATGCCGTCCGTCTCTGTCTCCGTGCTCTCAAAGAGTTATGTATTTGACCCCCGTCCACGTTCCCCATTTCAGATCGTCGCGAATCGATACTGGATTGGTGAATGTCCAGACGTAGCCTCCAAGACTCAGGGGGATGTCCTCACTCTCGTGTTCATGCACGGAACCGGTGCTCACAAAGAAATTTGGGAGCCAACGATCCAACGGTTGTTTCAGAGTCAGCAAGCAACTGTACAAAAAACTGTTCGGTTCTGTGACATGTGGTCCCTCGACATGCCGAACGCAGGAGATTCGGCCATCCTCAATGAAGAGGTCCTTCTGTGTGGTTACCACACATGTAAGCTCCATATTTTTCACAGCCACGAACATCATGCTCGAGGCGTGCACGCATTCTTAGCCGGGCTAGGTACTGGTGTGGATATTGACTTCTCGGAGCGCAGATTGGCCCTCGTTGGTCATTCCATGGGAGGTCCTGTCAGGTGAGTCGAGCAGTCGGCCTGACTTTTTACGCTAACAGCTCACCTTGGATCGCTCCTAGTATACTAGCGACCACATACTATCCATTGCTCAAAGTCTCTTCGCTACATCTGATCGAGCCGTTTGTGTCAGGAGGGGATGTCCAGGGCTTGCTTTCGCACCTCTCTGAGATATCGGATAAACGAAGGGATATCTGGCCCAACTCTCAAGAAGCATTCAAGTCGTTAATAAAGCGACCATTCTTTCGTGCATTCGACGAACGCGTCCTTAAGATTCACGTTGTAAGTCCCGTTTTGCTGTCCTCGCTTTCATATATGACCGGCTCATTATGAACAGAACCATTGTCTTCGACCACTACCTACAGCAGAGTACCCTGAATTGAAAGAGGGCGTGACACTCAAGTGTACGAGAAAACAAGAAGCTGTGAGTGGTTAGTCTTTCCCATCGATCACAAGAAGGGTTGAGGCATCACGGTAGGCCACGTTTAGAGACTACGGCATAGCTCTTGCTGGATACAGGTACTTGCCTCATGCCCTGAAGGAGATTCCAACACACATCATGTATGGTACAGTCGCGGATTTCATGTGAGTGCTTGGCAAGCGAATGTAAGCAGGATTTCGTTGAGCCTCGTAGACCATCCGAACAGCAGCATGGCGTGCTCCACGTTGCCGCTGGGGGGATGTCAAGCTTTGCGAGCGTGACCAGGGTACCTGGTGCAGGACACACGGTACATACTCATCTCCTATATCCCTGAGTTGTATTTGTTCGCTGACTGAAGAAACATGAATCGCCAGATCGTACAGACTCACCCTGATGCTGTCGGGGACGTCATCTGGAAATCACTGACCCAGTCGCACAAAGACTCCCACAAGGATACCATAGTGGCAAAGTTATAAGCCTTCTGTTACAGGTTTCTCCCCTGTACCTTTTCTCAATTGAAGAATGCTCCGAGAGATGAACTTTGGTGATTTACTCTCTCCGCGCCAATGAACTTGTCGTTGGGTGCTAGAGACGAAATGCATGCCTCAAATCGCGTAAAACACAATTAGTACTCCGCCTGCCGCACGGGTCTAGTACGTAATACTAACACTACAACCGCCTCCACGATCCTTTGAGTTGGGGCTGGCATTTCTCACACTGCAACAAATTTCAAGGACAAACTCATGCCATCCTGGTCCACCATCTCACCAAACAAGGTGGAAGTACCTGCCAATCAGCGGCCCAAGTACGTACCAGCGTCGGGATCACACAGACAACCGTGATGGACGTTGCGACTTATGGCAATACGCAGATTTAACATTACGACCTCCTCGGCAAGATATTCCTCGATGTGGATCTCTCGGCCGTGAGATCTTTGAACGTGGTGATTCAATGACTTCCCGCGTTCAAACGCCTAGCATCCAGTCTTGGGACAGACCTACTCAACCCCCGAAAGAACTCTCGCTGGCTTGCCCTACCTACTAGCTTCGGGCTGGTCTCGGTGAGGGAGTTTCAGGTCGCTTGGTGCAAGATTCGGATTCTGCTTCTGTCACGGCTAAGAGCGCCTAGATGCGCTATTGTTTCACGGTTTAGTACTAGTATGTGAAACAGATTGCTCATCATATTGCCGGTACTGGTCAAGGCTGACGGTGCGTTGAATATGGGTGGCCAAATTTACGCCATTGATACTATAGTCACAGCTAGTTGCGATCCGAACAGTGGCCCGGGCTCGTTTAGCCTAGAACTCCACGACGTGGCGAATAGAACATCAAGCGGTGGCGCATGGCGACCGAGACGTGAACTAACCTTACATAGGACTCCTCTGAGCCGTCGCTGATCCAAGAGATAGATATAAGCGTGGAATGCCAGCACTCCATTTCCGTCGTTCTGCACTATGCCCATGGACTCTGCCTCTGTGCTCTCCAAGAGCTATGTGTTCGATCCTCGTCCCCGTTTCCCATTTCGGATTGTCGCGAAACGGTATTGGATTGGTAAATGTCCGGACGCGGTCTCGAAGACCCGAGAGGATGTCCTCACGCTAGTCTTTTTGCCTGGAGGCGGCGCTAATAAGGAGCTTTGGGAGCCGACGATCCATCGACTCTTTCAGAATCAGTAAACGGTTGCCCTCCAGACGGTTCGGTTTCAAGATATGTGGTCGCTCGACATGTTAAATCAAGGTGATTCTGCCATAGTGAACGAGGAGATTCTTCTATGCGGATATGACATATGTAGGTTTCTTACCTTTTTCACGTTCATGAATCATTGCCTCTGGGATGTATTTAGTCTCATGGGAACACCACGCTCGAGGCGTTCATGCCTTCTTAGCAGGGCTAGGCACCGGTGTCGATGTTGATTTCTCGAAGCGTAAATTGGCGCTTGTTTCACATTCCATGGGAGGTCCTGTCAGGTGGGTTGAGCGATTAGCCCGATTACTTGGCATCAACAACTCACCTTGAGTTGTCCTCAGCATGTTAGCGACCACGTATCATCCATTGCTCGAAATTTCGTCGTTACACCTGATCGAGCCGTTCTTGGTAGGGGATGAGGGACAAGACTTACTTCCGTTCCTCTGCGAGATGTCGGGTAAACGAAGGGTTGTCTGGCCCAGCTCTGAAGAGGCGTTGGAGGAATTAAGAACACGATCGTCCTTCAGTGTATGGGATGAACGCGTCCAAAAGATGTACGTTGTAAGTGAAGCTTTGTTATCCTCACTTTCACACGACTGAGCCCTTTGAGAACAGAAGCATGGTCTCCGACCGCTACCTACTGCAGAATACCCCGACTTGAAAGAGGGTGTGACGACCAAGTGCACGAGAAAACAAGAAGTCGTGAGTGGCTAGTCTTTACTATCTATCTCGTGATTCTTGTCAAGGCGGCTGACGGACAATGGCAGGCAATGTTTAAAGATTACGTTTCATATGGTACTGCATACAGGTATTTACCTTACGTTTTGAAAGAAATTCCGACACATCACATTTGGTGCACTCCCGGACGCGATGTGAGCACCGTGCATTGAACCCATGTTCTTTCATTGACGTTGGCTCCATAGATCATCCGAAGCACAGTATGACGTGCTCCATGTTGCTTCTGGGGGAATAACCAATTTTGCGAGCGTGACCAGCGCACCTGAGGCGGGCCACATGGTACATACTCGTCTCATATCTTCATTGGTTTCCTGATGGAAGACACCTGAATCGAATTTGCCAGATGTTAGAGACACACCCTGACGTTGTTGCAGACATCATCTGGAAATCATCGAGCCAGTCTCATGAGTCCCCTGTAGTAGCAAAGCTATAAGTCTTCAACTCGTAGAGATTACCTCCTTTCTTTTTTTCCTTTCTAGTTTTTGTACAGCGTGAAATCTTTCTTGATAGAAAATCATAATTGGGCACCTGCTATCCTGTCACGTTGGACAATTGGAGGTTCGAACTTGGCATGTTGTAAAATGGCATACCGAAAACTTGTCCAGAGATGAACTCAGTGGCAGCATTGCATACTAGTATCAAGGCTCAATTGCATTCACCAACCCTTGGACATAAGCCCGTGAGAAAAGGTCCTTGTGTCCGCCCCGGCATCCCAATCTCTCAAAGTACGGCCGCCGCGCCGGCAGACGCTGCGTTGACCATATCCGTTCAAGTTCAGGTTCGAGGTAAGTACGTGTATGCAGACGTTATAAACTACTGAAAGGTCATATTCACGACCCGTCATGATCACCCGATTAGTGGCCCGGACTTGATTAGCTCGACATGGTGAACAACACCTGAAGTGGTTAGGGCTAATGGCAGCCGATACGTGAGCTAGTCCTACACTGGATTCCTCTCAGCAATCACTGATGCTAGTGGTAGATATAAGGGGGTAGTGCAGAAGGGGTGCCAGAACGCTGTTTCCCTCCATTCGGAGCTATGCCCATCGACTCCCCCTCCGTGCTGTCGAAGAGCTATGTATTTGATCCCCGTCCACGCTTCCCGTTTCGGATCGCCGCAAACCGGTATTGGGTCAAGGAAGGTCCATATGCGGTCTCCGAGGCTAGGGAGGATATCCTGACGCTGGTGTTTATGGGCGAGAACGCTGGTCATAAAGAGCAATGGGAGCTCACCATCCAGCGGCTCTTCCAGTAGGAACAAGCAGCCTCTCGAAGGCTTGTTCGATTCCAGGACATGTGGTCGCTCGACATGCCAAATCAAGGGGATTCGGCCACTCAATGAAGAGGTCTTGCGTGGACATGACATATGTAAGCTTTACTTTTTCTTACTTCATGAATGCTCCGAAATTTAAGGAATGTGTGTAGATTCATGCGAGAACGATGCTCGAGGCGTCCACGCGTTCTTGGCTGGGTTAAGTACTGGTATGGATGTTGATTTCACGAACCGTAGGTTGGCCCTTGTTAGTCATTCCTCTGGAGGTCCTGTCAGGTGAGTTGAGGCCATTTCTTTACATTGGCAGCTCACCTCGGATTGTTCCTAGTATGTTAGCGACCACGTATTATCCACTGCTTAAAATCCCTTCGCTACATCAGGAGAGGATATCCAGGACCTTCTCTCGCACTTCTCCGAATCTTCGACTAAACAAAAGGATATATGACCCAGCACAGAGGAGGCATTTCGGGCATTAGGGACTCGGCGTTTCTTTCATACGTGAGACGAACGCATCCTTAAAATCCACGTTGTAAGTTTCATTTGTTGATCTCACTCTCGTACATGCTGGTCATATCGTGAACAGAAATATGGTCTTCGACCGCTACCTACTGCGGGATACCCTGACTTGAAAGACGGTGTGACACTCAAGTGTACGAGAAAACAACAGGCTGTGAGTGACTAGTCCTTCCCATTGATCTAGCAAAGAGGTTTGATGGATAATGGTAGGCTACGTTTAGAGACTATGTAACATCTGGTACTGGCCATAGGTCCTTGCGCCACGTCTTGAAGGAGATTCCAACACACACCACGTATGGAACAATCGCAAGTTTCATGTGAGTACCAGGCACATCGAACCCACGCTATGGCGGGAACCTGACTGCGGCTTTGTACCATCCCGGGGGCAAGATGACGTACTCCACGTTGCCTCGGGCGGGAGAGGCGAGAGGTGCGCGCGTACATACCGTGTGGCCTGCCCCAGATACCCTTAACACACTTGCAAAGTTTGATGTCCCTCTGAAATTTATTGTTTGCTGATTGAAGACACGTGAGTCGCTAGATTCTACATACTCACCCTGATGCTGTTGCAGACGTCATCTGGAAATGACTGACCAGTATTCTGAGGGCTACCCCACGGAGCCGTAGTAGCTAAGCTATGAGTTATCTTAGAGCCTCGTGTACAGCGATGCGTTCGAAAACTTGTCCGAGAATAAAAGTACGACGAGCGTCACTCGATTGCATCCGCTTCCGGATGGGCCAACGCGGCCCCTGTGAGCTCGTGAGACAAAGCAAGCCCTTTGCTCTTCCCAGCATTAGATATCGTACCGTACATCATGCCCGCCCATCCCGATTTCCTAAAGTACGTCAGCGAACACGCCGACAAATTCGTTCAACGTCTTTCCGACGCCGTCCAGATCAAGAGGTAATATGCATTCCTCACATACTCGCGATCTGATTTTGATCGCACTCTATCTCTACCCCTCGCAGTATCAGCGGCGATGCGTCCTACCGCAGCGAGACGATCGCGATGGGTCACTGGCTCGAGAAGCAGCTCAAAGCACTCGGGGTAACGACGGTGCTCAAGGATCTCGGACAGCAGACGTTGCAGGGCCAACGCTTGGATCTGCCCCCTGCTATCCTTGGCAAGTTTGGTGAGGATCCAAAGAAGAAGACGGTGCTCATCTACGGGCACTATGACGTCCAACCTGTGCGTGTTATCTTTGTTACGTACTATACTATAGAACGATGCGCTAAGCCGTGTTGACTTAGGCACTGCGATCGGATGGATGGGCGACCGATCCGTTTACACTCGTCGAGAAGGAGGGGAAGCTGTATGGTCGTGGGTCGACGGACGACAAGGGGCCCATAATGGGGTGGCTGAATGTACTCGAGGCGCACCACACACAGCACCTCAAGCTCCCCGTGAACCTCCGGTTCTGCTTCGAAGGCATGGAGGAGAGCGGGAGTGAGGGGTTGGATGAGCTCATCGAGAAGGAGGTGGCCGAGGGCGAGTGGTTCAAGGGCGTCGACTGTGTTTGCATCGTGCGTTGTCTTCTCTTCTTCTTACTCCTTCACGCTCTCACTTTGCCACCCGTGCTCTCCAGTCAGACAATTACTGGTTGAACACTCGTACGCCGGCGTTGACCTACGGTTTGCGCGGGATCGCCTACTTTGCCATCAACGTGTCGGGTCCTGGTCAGGATTTGCACTCTGGGTTGTTTGGGCGTATGGTCCACGAGCCGATGACGGATCTCATCAAGCTTATGAGCAAACTCGTCGATCACAATGGAGACATTCTTATTCCCGGTATCGAAGCGATGGTGCCACCACCGGATGAAAACGAAATGTGCGTCCTTGCATTTCAGGAGGCGCGTGGATGTTTACGAATGCGTATTCACAGCAAATTGTACACCAAGATGGATTATTCCGTCGCGGACGTTGCAGAAGCAGCTGGTGGATCGGTACGACCCCTCCACACCAAGGACCTTGGAGAGTGCTCACTAATGCTCAGATCGCGCTATCTGACCACAAAGAAACTGTGATCATGGGCCGCATGCGTCACCCGTCCCTTTCACTCCACGGCATCCAAGGTGCCTTCTCCGAGCCAGGTGCCAAGACCGTCATCCCCTCCAAAGTGGCCGGAAAGTTTAGTCTTCGGTACGTACCTGCGATGCCACGTGCCAAACGTCGTGCATCGATCGATCGTTATTCGCATTCGTGATCGAGGGACTGAACATCGTTTTCGTGTTGGTTCTGAAACAGCCTCGTCCCGCCACAGACACCCGATTCTGTCATCCCGCTCGTAACAACCTACATCGAGTCCGAGTTTGCGAAGCTGAACAGCAAGAACACGATGTCGGTCGAGTATCTCCATGGGGGTAAGCCTTGGGTGGCGGACGTCAATCACTGGAACTTTGAAGCGGCCCGGAAGGCGATCGAGGTGCGTCGGCATGTGATCGAATGATGATCGTTTGCCGTTGTTCTTCTCCCACAGCGTGGGAGGGGATGGGAACTGAGTGACGGTTTGTTGACGGACTTTTTGCTAGGCGGTTTGGAACAAGTCGCCGGATTATACGCGCGAGGGAGGGTCTATTCCCGTGACACTCACGTTTGCGGAGAAGTTGGGTGTGAACGTGTTGTTGCTCCCGATGGGGCGGGCCGATGACGGGGCGCAGTGCGTGCTATTTTGTCCTTGTCGTGGTCGCTCACGCGGACCTGTTGTGATCGATGTAGCTCGACCAACGAAAAGCTGGACATATCCAATTTTATCGAAGGGGTACGTTCTGCGTGTGGTTTGTTTTTATGATTAGCTCTTGATGGCTATTTTGTCAGACCAAGGTTCTCGGGACGTATTTGTATGAGGTCGCCCAGCTTACTGGGACGGCGTGAAGAAGAACGAATCAGGTTTTTAAATGGCTCTTGTATATTTGTATTGGCTGCTGTCCAAAGTTTGCAAATGGATTACTACTCCTGAGTGTAGCGTTCAGTAGTCTACTTCAAACTCAGCGAACGTGCCCTACGCATTTCAAGTCTGCAAATAAATAAAAAATGGTACTGACGTACCACCGCATCGACCCGCGCGTCGTAGCAGTGGCCCCCGTGAAAACGCGAGCGGCGCCCGCTGGAGAGTCGAATATCGCGATGGCCAAGACGAACGCGAGTGACGTGTGGGAGCAGGATCTGTCGGTAAGCGCGTTGTCTCGCGAGAAGGCACTATCGCTTACGTCCTTGTCGCCTCGGATGTGTATGTCCTTGCGGGGTTTGTAGGGCGGTGCAAGGGCGGGGTCGACGTTTATGGGGCGGACGCTGGTGCGAGGGGTGAAGCAGGCAGGCAAGACCAAGGCCGTTCGTGATGATTGGGACGACGACGATGACGAGGAGGAGGGGGAGGGGGAGGGGGAACAAGAAGGGAACGAGGATGGGGAGAACGAAAAGCATGGGAACGCAAACTCCCTTACGGCGAGTGGGACCGTGAACGACGGTCTGACACCCGCCCTGCGTGCCCTGAGAATGAGAGATAGGGCGGCCGAGGAAGACAGCAGCACAATCTGGGCGGAAGCGTGAGTCCCGCGTCCCCTCCTCCTCGCCCCTGTGTGTTCGTGCTGACATTCCAGTGGCACCTTCCACTTTCCATCGGACGCCCTTGTGTGCGTTGTTTTCCTGACACGTACTCCCGCGCGATCATCTGATGCAGGAACAAGAGAGCGCCGATGCCGGAGCTCATCGTTGCGGCTGCGAGCACGAGTCAGAGTCAGCCGCCCCCGCCGCCTGCAGCGTTCCAACCGACGCTTCGTATTCTGAAACGACCATCTACTACCAACACTGGCGCTAACAATAATTATAACAATACGGGTGCAGCATCCTCGGCATCGCTCAGCTCGTCCTCCCCAGGACCTACCTCGGGCTCGAGCTCGGGCCCAAGCTCGGGAATGACGTCCCC
>JBBPMA010000506.1:0-22158 GCA_038090075.1 Xanthoconium purpureum | reverse complement strand
ACGATACAAAGCTTGGTCTCGTCTAGGCGGTCGGAAGCCATTCCGATGGCAAAGAGGAAGACTAAAAGAAATAGTTGAGTTTCTATTCCCCAGAAGGTGAGGGGGCACATCCAAAAGTGGACTCGGTCACGCCATCGGCTATGAGCCCACGGAGCCCTCATGCTGAACCCAGCCTGGGCTCCGAGTAACTGCATCCCGCCTTACCACGGCTTAAAAGCAGCTCCTCGAAGATGCCATGCACAACGTGCGCGTTTACTTTCATCCCCAGCTATCTCAGTATCTCCACGTCGATATATGGACCACGAGCAAACATCGCAGGCCCCTGCGGCTCAGTCCCAGATCATCGCGGCCCCAGCCCCACAACCCGAACCTATCCGAATCCTCTTCCTTGACTCCGCCGAGAGTAACGGTGTTGCTGGACGTGACACGCGGTCCCCGTCTTCGTCTACAAACCTCCTCCACCCAACATCCGAGGGCCATCCTGCGCAATCTCGTTCCAACGAGAACACCTACAACGATCTTGAACGCGTTCCTGCCCCTCCTCCACCTGCCCGCACCCATGATGGACACGTGCGCCTATCCTCCCGCCGCCAAACTTTGACGTCACATGTACACTGGACTCCCGGAACGCATCTGGTATCCATTGGATAGTCCCTGTGGAAGAAAAACCAAATGTGGGTATCATCTTGTGATTATCCGGGAGACTTGCTTACTTCGTGCATCGCACCAGGCGCTCCGTATCGTAGGCGAACGGCTTCAACCGACGATGGACCAAGCCATCATGGAAAGGGACAAGTACGCCAGGAGAGGTAAGTCCAGGGAGATTGTCCAACCTTCCTTCCAATACTAATGGCAGGTTGTATGCTTCAAATTCAGCATTCTACACATGCTACACGCTTAACATCACCATTGACTTGCAGGTTCTCTTGGGAGCTTTGGCGACGGGGCTTGCAGCCGCTCTGACCACCGGCAGGCAGGTAAGCTTTATCTCCGTGCTATCTTGAAAAGCCCACTAAGCTAGATTGGGTAGAAAAAGGCACAAGTTTCAACAGCGATTTTGGGTAAGTAAGAACTGGAATTCCTGCACATAGCCCATGCGGTGAATTTCGTTGCAGGCGGCTTCTCGACGCTGGTTGCTTCTTACCTCGCCTGTGCACGTGGTTCCGGAGAACCCGAGTTATCCGTCGCGCGAGTAAAGGACCTTGAACAGCTTTTGCAGGAATGCATGGGCTTGCAGATAGACCATGTTCATGGTTACAGTACCCCTGAGAACTATCTCGGTGAAAGGGTAGAAGATCTGAGACGGAGACTCGAAGGAGTGCTCAGCAATATAAACCCGTAGGTCGCGATTTCGCCCTTTTACCTTGGACCTGATGGGCTGGTATTCTAGTGTCGTAGGATGGTTGAATTGTAATGTTGGCATACGCGTAGAGTCACGAGTGATGAGAATCATGAGATTGAGTCTTGCTCAGCGGGTATGTCCGATGCCAACATATAAACCACAAACTCACAACGCCTCCAACTTCGACTCGTCCAGACTCCGAGTCCAACCAGCCATGAAAACGAAGAACAAACAGACCAAATTCCCAGTGGTGAGGCTTTCGCTTTTGCCCCCTGACCAGTCAGCATGTCGAACTCACTGAACATAACGCGGATGCAGGCGCGAATAAAGAAAGTCATGCAAAAGGACGAAGAGGTTGGCAAGGTCGCGCAGGCAACGCCAGTTGTGATATGTACGCCCCTTTTTTCTTACACGCTTCGCACGCCATGAATGCCCCCCACCCTTCATCCCCCCTCTCTCACTCTCGATGCACACGCGCCGCAGAAAAAGCCCTCGAACTGTTTCTCGCCTTGACTGTGGAGGAGGCGGACAAGGTCATGCTCGAATGGGGCGCGAAAAAGGTCGAGTTGTATCATCTGTACGTGGCACTCGCCCTTTCTGCTTTCCCCCCTCTCGTGGACGTGTGTCCTCTAGGAAACATGCTATCGAAACGGCGGAGATGTTGGACTTTTTGAAGGAGATCATGGAATCTGTGCCGGATCCATCGGCAGGTGGGACTATTGACCTCGAGGCAAAAGCTGGGGAGAACTCGGGGCAAGACGAAGAAGAACGGTACTCCCCCTGCCGCTGGGGAGCAAAAGAAGCGACGCAAAAGAGGTCACAGCAGGGGCCAAGTCAGAACCGAAGGGAGACACCGCGATGGACGGGGACGATGATAGGGACGGTTGTGCGGAATCGAGTCATCGAGATCAGGATGCAGACTGCTAAAGTTACATGTAGATTAGTTAAACCAGCTCAACTTCGCCTCTCGTGACCAGCTGCTCGACAACTGAGTAAGGGGTTAAAGAGATATGTCCTTTTTGCATGGTTGGGGTAGAACCATTAATCAGAGTCGGCTTTCTATTGGGTACGGCGGGGCGAAAAAACAACTCACTCGGGCAATCTCATTGGCGGGCATCTCTGACGAGCATGGACGAAGACGGCATGGCTTTTATCAGGCTCGGCGACTGCAAGGTCCTGTTAGGGATATTCTGTATCCATCGCGACACTCACTCATCGGTGGAAAAAAAGGGGGCCTTGTCATCCAACGTCTGCTGATTCTCTGGCAAACCTCGGAGAACCGACACATAGAAATGCTGGTGAGTCAGCCTCGCAAAGCTGAAATGTGTACGTGAGTAAGCTGGGTGTCATGCGAGGAGAAGGGCAATCGTCACCTGCGAGCGTGGTCTACTTCGTTCTCCGAGAGACGTTGTTGAACCTCTGGATTGGTCATGACATATCGAGCAAACTTTTCGATCTGTAGTAGTAGTTGTTGTTCGCTGGACGAACGACGTAGCGTGGTAGAAAACCTTGCTCACCTTGAACACCCTTGTACGAAGGTACGATCGGACAATAAACTTGACCCGCTCAACCTCAGTCTGAGCGAGCATAATCCGAAAGTATTCTTCCTCAGAAGACGAGGGATCGGACCGCAACAACTGGACGGTCTCAGACTGTAAAGGTACCATGTCACGAACCACGCTCGACGAGGACAGAAATATGTAGATCATCTCACCTACCTGACGCCGTATATGATCGAGAAGTCCAGAGAGTACGTCCTTCGCGATGGGCACCAGGTCCATAAAACCCGTGCCCCGCCATGACGTCAAACACGATGTCGTTTATCGCGAGCAGAATGCGTCCACCGTCCTTGCTATCGAAAGACGCGAGCGTCCTCGGAGTGTACGTCTGAAATAGGACGGTAGGTGCATGGGGTCTAGGCATCTATGAGTAGCCCTCGTGTGTTTTTGGGGTCGAGATGGGTGGAAAGACGATCTTTTGGACGGAATAGAGTATGTAGATGAGCAGTGCCGTGTTGACGGGCGTAGCAAAGTTGAGTAGAGCGTCATGGCGTGGTCGTCGCTGCTGACTGGCGTGAGACTCGGAGCACTGAGATGAGCCTCCATAGGTACATGTTCCATCGCCGTCGCCGGCGCGTTCGAGGTAAATACTGTATCCTCGTTACCACGTTTCTGGCTTCTCCACGGATCCTGAGGAACCTGTCAGGGATGCCGAGCGCGCGTATCCTCCCTTTCGTCGCGTTCCGAACATTCCTGCATTACACAGCCCGAAATGAGAACCACGCAGTTCTGTGGAATGACGACACGTGGCCACGTGGCACGGCCCTTGTGAAGACTGAGAGACGCAGAGTCAGATGCGGGAGAACACCATTGGACTTGATGATGAAGTTGGTGAGTTCGGAGACTTGTACTATAACTGACTGTCGCAAATTATGAAACCCCCGCTGGAATCCTGCCGTATTTAGACATGATTGGAACCGGATTGTACCTGGATTGAAAGGGGTAAGCCAAACAGAATGCGTGCCTTCGAATTCCGTAAGCAACGTGATAAGGCCCTTGGAATCAGCGATTGGTTAGTTCCAAGGCATGGCATGGCCGCGGGAATGGCCGAAGCCAACTCCCAGGGGTTCGCAAAGCATTTCCTCATATGCTGACACTCTCACCATCGATCCGCAGATCACTCATCCCCCTGTAAACTTCACTCTATACCCCTTGTCATATATGATGCCATCCAAACGTACATACCACACCAGAGGCGCCGCGGGGGAGAAGATACCCTGTCAATATTGTAACAAAGAATTCGCACCCCGGGGCCTCAAGTCTCATGAGTCCAGCTGTGCAAGTAGACGACAGAAAAAAGCAAAAGACAAGGAATTTGCGGAGTTAGCGACGCAGGTGGCCACCGCCCGACTCAAACGTATGTTTTCATGATTACTATCTGACGGTACGAATTAGACTCATCTGTCCGACTCTTTACAGTAAGCCACAAGCCAGCTCCAAGTATTAGTGCACGACGGCCCAATAGTCTGCCAGACACCAACACCGCACACGTCCCATTGCCAATCGGCACTGATGATCTTGGCTACGACGTTGCCACTGGGCGAAGCACCGAGATCACCAACATCGGCTCATCTGGGAGTGATAATATGAGTGTGGACTCACGGCGATGTAAGTTTTGTGTCCATTCTCTTCTCTGATGGGAACGATTTGATCCATAACTCGAACCAGTTTCTGATTCGGGATTATCCCGCGCAAGCATCGACGCTCG
This sequence comes from Xanthoconium purpureum, assembly GCA_038090075.1. Classification (NCBI taxonomy): domain Eukaryota; kingdom Fungi; phylum Basidiomycota; class Agaricomycetes; order Boletales; family Boletaceae; genus Xanthoconium; species Xanthoconium purpureum. Next base: position 17,549 of record JBBPMA010000506.1, on the reverse strand, counting down.
TGCGGTGCATGAAGACGAGCCACCTTCCTTCGCCCAACCACAGCCTTCTTTTGCACCAACTGCGAATGCGGCTCCTGACAGTTTCAAAACCGAGTATCATCCCAAGAGTGGTCGCACGACCGAGTACGAGTCCTTTTCCACCTATGGGCAACGGCCATTTGTGCCTAGTTTACCTGATGATAGTCCTTGGGCTCCGTTTTTGTCTCGGGCCGACTTCGAGATTGCCGAGCTTACTCACCAGTCTGCCATGAGCAGAGAACAAGTCGAGCATTTACTCAAGCTCATTTGGTCGATTGCCGATAGTCCACGCAGGTCTGGATTCACACTGCGGTCATACAATGATGTCGCGAATGCCTGGTCTCGTGTTACTCCTAAGTTGACCCCCGTATGTCCAGTTTAACTACGTGTTAGGCGATTATCTATATTGTCTTTGTATCTGATGTTTGTACTGTGAATATACAGCTGCAAGAGCACACGATCTCTGTCCCATACAAGCAAGGGAACTTGTCATTTGAGGTGTACGCTCGTCCATTGTGGGATTGGGCACTAGACCTCCTTGAAGACCCGCTACTCGCTCCCCATTTCGTGTGGAATGCACAACGTCTATACAAGCACAACGGCTCCGAGTTTGAGCGCTTCATCCACGAACCCTGGACTGCAAATCATTGGTGGGATATACAGGTGAGTACCGACATTAGTATACTCTAATCTACTGTGTTAATCAACAGTACTGACGAATACATGTTGTGTGTAAGACTGCTTTACCGGGGGAAAACAGCGCACCTTTCGCATTCATCCTCTATGCGGATAAGAGTCACCTTACAGCTTCAGGAAAGGTAAAGGCCTATCCGGTCATCGCCCGTTGTGCGAACCTTCCCGTGAATATTAGGAATGGCAACAGCTTGGGAGGAGGACGCGTAGTTGGTTTCTTACCCATCGTGTGTCATTTTTCCGTTGGATATTCTAACGTGACTTGATTCATCGACTCGCAACAGGTTCCCAATGATGCAGAAGAAGACGGAAGACTTTCTTACACCAACTTAAAACATGTTGTGTGGCACGAGTCGTTCTTCAAGCTTTTGGAGTCCATCATTGAACTTTCGAAAGTCAGATTCGCATTCAAGTGTTTTGACGAAATTATCCGCATGTTATTTCCGATCATTCTGATTCTGTCAGCAGACTACGAGGAACAGTAAGTGTGATTGTTTTAATGCTTGCTACGGCTTATCATTTTGACAGATGCGTTATGGCCCTGATACAAGGCCTGCGATCCCATTGCCCTTGCCCTGTTTGTCTCATTCCCCGAGACAAACTCCGGGATCACACAGTTGACTATCCTATACGTAGTGCTCAGAATGCCATCGAGTACCTGCAAGAGTGGGAAATGGACCGTGTTACTGGCGAGAAAGCCCTGAAAGCTCAGAGTTTACGGCCGGTTGAGGTGCGTTATGTCTTGATATTATTTGTAACAAACATGACACTGATGTGCTCCATACGTCCATCAGAACGTGTTTTGGTGTATCAACTATTCCGACCCCCACCAAGCACTTTGTTTCGATCCTCTACATGTGAATGACGGTGGAATGTGGGGGCGCCACTTATTCAATGAAGTAAAAGCACAACTGGAACACTTGGGTCGCGATTCTACCAAAAAAGTGGACAATCAGTAAGTAAAATTCCCTTGTTGCTTCCCCTTAGAACTCGTCTGACTTATGATGCTATCTGTAGACATGACCAGTTTCCGCGATGGCGAAAACTCATGCATTTCAAGGCAATAACAAATATCAACTTTTCCGATGGGAATCAGTTCCTCGACATTGCCAAGGCAAGTATCTTTGAATCACTGTTTCTGCGTTCCCATTAATATTTCCCGACTTCTCTTACAGCAAATCTTATTTACAACACAGAACGTACTTACGCGGCAGTCTGACCGAGTTGGCTATGCACTTTTGAAGGTTGTCGCCGCTTATTTGGAATATCATATGTATCTAACGCTCGACGTTGAAACGGAGACCACGTTGGCGGCTGGAGAAGTGAACCTCCTCAAGTTCCAGCAACTTCTCGAGGTTAGTAGATTCATTCAATCACGATGTATGCTGCCCTCATTGACTCCAATTATATTGGCAGGAATACATATCTTTACAGGGGCAAAACGCGACCAAAAACTGGAATTTCCCAAAGGCACACCTAGCAAAACATGCGCTGCGAGATATCCGTGAAAAAGGTGCTGTTCGCAACTTCAGTACGCGCCCAAACGAGAAGCAACATGGCCCAATTAGGCGAGCATACCTCCGCCAAACTAATCGAAGAGATACATCCCAACAGGTATGTCGTCCACTAGACTTGGTTTGTTGAGCTTCCCCGAAATAACTGATTAATATTTCACACATCATTAGCTAGCGAAGTTGGACCAAAGAACGGTTGTTTGCGAGCTGATCCGCAGCCGTATCGAACACTTAGACGAACAACAACATAACGCCGCCCTTGAGCTGTCCAGTCTCGAGGATGCCCAAGGGGAACTCGATTGCCAGCCAGCCGTGGACCATATCCACCTCAGTTCCCCACAAAAGCCAACAACACTCGGCACCGTAGAACAAGCGAAATCATCAGACCCAGCTTTCCGCGACTTCCGCAAGAAGTTTACTAGTTTTATCAATGCATTTGCTCAGGCACACGATATCCCACTGCCGGGCGACAGTGGACAGTTCACTCCAAATGCACAAGACAAGGTACGCTGCTGTTCTGTTGCACAAAGTTCCCCAATCTCATGGTTGCTTCCAACAGATCACAGAGCATCGATATCTCAAGGTGAACTACGAGTCCACCGTGGACTGGAAACTGGCTACCGACTACTTGCGATGCAATCCAAACTTCCACGGTAGCCAGCGGTATGATTGTGTGCTCATCTGCACCCATGACAAGGATGGAAACACTAAGCATATATTCGCTTGCCTTCTGATGATGTTCCAGTACGTTCTTAATCGCGATCACAACCCTTTGGACCTTGCGCTTGTGCAACCTATGGATGCCCCTACAGGCAACTCGCGCACAATAGATCGTGACCTTGGTTTCACTCGCCTCCAGGCTCGACCTACAGTGCAGTCTGAGTTCATCTCGCTTCGATCTGTTGTCCGTGGGGCTCTCCTCGTGCCGGATTTTAAACATGCGGGTGATTTCTTTCTTGTCAAATATGTAGATGGCGATTGGTTTCTCCGAGCCAAGCAGCTCAATGATTCTAGATCATGATACTTCTGACTTATGTAATAATATTGTTATCCGTGTTCACCGAGTAATATCACAACTTGTACGCGACCCATCATAAAGTGATTGGACTGATCTCGAAACGACTGCATCGAGGACGGCTTGCACATCAGATAAAGGTAAGTGACCATTCTACAATGATCATTGACATCTTAAGACTTTTGAACATCGTCCTTTTCTTTTCAGTTGTTTTAACAGCACAGGTGAACATTTGGCGGTGAGGCACTTGCTGTCTTGTACGTCTATCTCAAGCTGGAATTTGCAGTAAATCACGACAACCTGTTATCCGGGGAACGTGCACGGGGCATGCATCAAGGGTTCTTCCACTCAGCCACAGGTCATTACTCATTGACCCAGCATCCTCTTTACATCGTTCAGACAAGCCGAGATTCCTTCAGATATGGTCAAAGGTAAGTTTTTGGGCGGCGTCGTAATTCAGAATATTTAACACTGGCCTCCTGCGCAGTGGAACTTCGTTGTCGTATCTATTCAGATCCTTCGTCCTTTGTCCTCTTGACATGCCTCCTCGAGCCGTCAATCACCATCCCCACGCTGTTATCAATGATTCTGATGACGAGTTCAACTTGGCGGACATCGACAACCAAGTCGGAGAGTCTGACGACGACGACAGTGACTTTGAGGCCGTACGTTCCATTACTGCTCGACCATCGACAAGTGATCCTGCTACACAAGAGGACCTTCACAAGGTTCGTTCCAGTTCGGATTCTTCTTGATTCTATTGACGTAATATATCAATGCTATTCAGGCGCTGGCTGAGTCTCAGAAAGCCCTGGTCAAGCTGCGTGGAAAGGTCAAAACGCTAGAGACACAAGCTGCTGTCCACGATGCCCGAGATGCCAAGCGCCGAGGAAAGAAGGTAGCCAACCTTACCAAAACCGAAATGGCCGTTGAGCTTCAGAACAATGCTGTACGCATGCTTGGCCGGAAGTTTTCCATGACCCACTGCTTTTGGGTCAATCCTGAGATCTTTCCTCTGACGACCAACCCGAATGCCAACCTGAACTGCGCAGAACGCTGGCTCTCTCCCCTCTCAATCGAAGACGGCATGAAGACTGAGCTGTTTCAGTTCATTCCAATGGATTTGCATCCGTTAATGGTCCACAAGAACTTCAGATACACGGTAAGGTTTCTTCCCGTTCTCTACGACCATTCACGCTAATTTTCAATTCGAAGTTCTGTGGTGGCGTTCAGACCAGCCGCTCTGAATCTGTCTCGGACGTGAAGGGGAGTGCTGCTGGCATATTTGGGCTCAGCGGCAACTTCTTTGTTCGAGGTTACTCTCGGATCGATGAACCTCAATGCTGGGAGTTATTACTTGGACCGAATGGCAAGTATACCAAATTTGTGCCTGTTCTCTTCCCAGACCCGAAGAACATGCTCAAAGATGAATTTTTGAAGGCTGCGACTCTCGTCAAGGTGTGTAATTCTCTCAGGCTTGTCTGGCATATCTAATGAGACATGCAAAAGATCTTGAAGGTCTCACTGTTTGGAAGGTCGTCTCTTTCAGGTCAGAATGCCCCAGGACCACGACCCAAAGGTCGAATCTGGGGGTTGCGGTCCACAACGGCCGGAATGATCGCTGCAGCCGCTGTCTTGGTACGTTATCCATATATTACATTTTCTATGTACTAACTCTAAAGTGTTGGTTTGGTTTCAAGGCAATCTTCGTCCTCTCCGGAGATCCAAACTTCTACCAAAACAGCGAAAAGACGGGAATACCATACAATGTATACCACAACTACTATCGCCAGCAGCTTCTCTCTGGGACCCCCTGGGCTAAGTCTGTCTTCAAATTCTTCAACAATGCGCTCTTTCCAGACACCTCAAGTTCAGCCCTTTCCTCGATGAAACTTGCAGCTAATATCAATGATGATCTCGACTTGGAGGCTGCGTTTGAGCATGCATTCACAGGTGGAGGTCTGGGCCCATCAAGTCAGGCTCTCGGACCAGTATCTGCAGCGGCAGCCCCAGTTTTGAATGCCCCCCCCTCCATTTCAGCTCCTTTCAATCCCACTGCTGTTGTGGCAGCTCCGGTTCCGAACAACCCTCCCACTATTTCGGCTCCCCTCAATCCCACTGCCACTGTCTTTGTTTCTGCCACCAACATCCCCACTGTCCCTGTCGCCGAAGCTCCTGTGGCTCCTGCTGCTCCTGCTCCCACAGCCCCTGAACCTGCCGTAGCTGCTGAGCCTGTGCCTCAAATTGCCCTAGACAACCCCTCGGGAGATGGTGGAATCAGTGTTGACAACAACCTCACTGTTGAGCAGGTTCAGCCCCAGATGAAGGCAAAGGGAGGAGCTGCAAAGTCAAAGCGTAAGGGGAAAGCTAACACCAAGGGTTCAGGCACTCCTACCATCACCGATGACATCAACGCAGGTCCTGCGCCCACATCTGCTACCTCGACAAGGCGTTCCAACAGGGCTAAGCATTGAATGTATCAGTGGCTCGTCTTCCATACCCATATCCTTGTATTGAGTCCTTGATCTTCTCCAGTATTGTTTACATTGCAAATGTGATTGGTTTTCTACATAAACTTCTGTGTGCTCTAAACATTGGCCACCATTAGTAACTCACAATCAACAACCACTGAGTCTGACTTGGAGTCTGAGCCGGATTCAATGCTATGTGAACCCAGCTTGGAGTTCAAGTCAAATTCACATTGAGTATTCTACTGACTTGCAGATTCAGCATCGACGTAGGCGACGATGCAGGCAACACAAGTTTTCCGATGGCCCGTCGATCAGGCCTCAATCTCCATCCCGTCGACCTGTCGCCCTGAAAGGGCCTTCTCATCCTTGCATCTCTACAACGCCATGGAACCCACTCTCCTCGAGAACCCTCGCAGCCCTACCTTCATGGATGCCCTGTTCACTTATGACTCCCTCTCGAACCTCGAGCCCTACCTCCAGTACCCTCAGTTTCCCTACGGTGTCTTGACTATGGCCTGTATGTGTCCGATCTCCCTCACTTCCCTGTACTATAGCTAGTAACATCTCCCAAGTGCCAAGTCGCTCGTCCACGTCTCCTCGTCTTGATTTCAACACCCTCGACTTGACCAACGCCACCGGCGAATACTCGTACACCCCCTCTGCCAACTACACGACTGCCCCCCCCAGTCACCCCTACACACCTCCCGACATCGGCGTCTCCCTGTCTACAACCTCAGCGGTGGCGAGCTCTCTTCCGATGGTCTCACTTCTGGCAGGCACAGGCACGGCAGTGGCACCCACTCTCCCTCATCGGTCCAAAGTGTCTCTTACACTTCTGTTCCCTGTTCTCATCGCTTCAACGACCCCATCGCTTCCCCTGCTACCCGTTCGGCGACGAAGGCTGCGAGATGCAAGTCGTCTCGCAACAAAGACTCCGATGAGGACGATGAGGACTTCCAGCCCGCGATCGTGACTGGAAACACCACCGATGTCCGCCGCGAGACTATCTGCCGTCAGCGCATTGAGTCTGAGCAGAGACGTCATGATGAACTTCACGGTAACGGTTACCGCCAGCTCAAGGATGCTCTCCCCATCTCCAACCAGAAGGCGAGCAAGGTTTCCCTTCTCGACCGCGCTACCACCCACGTCAAGTACCTCGAGATGACCGCACAACAGCTTCAGACGAGGTTCAACGACTCCGCATGTGAGCAATTACCCCACTTCATATCTGCAAGCCGTCTCACTCCCACCCAGCGTTAACGAGGCATTGATACTTGGCACTGCTGAGCAACGACATGCTGCCGCTGCCGCTGCAGTTGCAGCAGTGTCACAACAATCACAGTCCTCCTTTTGATTGTTGACATCCCCGCTGTCTGACCTCAAAATGCGCCGCTTCATCGCTTACATTATCTTTCATGGACTATCATTGCAGAGATGACTCGCACGACTGGAATACCTGCCTGGATCGCAGGTCGCATCATTACAACGGACACTCGCATCGCATTTTTTTTATTCAGCATTTTTACGACACCCTTTCATCCTTCTCTCCCCTCGGGCCAGCTGACGCCTCCCAGCATCCTTGATTTCACCTCCTGGCCGCGCCGTCCACTCTCGGTTCTGTGAACCTGCTCGATGGTTAGCCTGTGGCTAGCTGTTCACCAGACTGCTTCCAGAGCTGGAGTTCTCGATGAATTTGGACTCCCTGGTCTCGGTTGATGGAAGATCCGACAAGACACTGACGCAAGACCGCAGCACTGTGTGCGACGCCTGGTTACGCCGCTCATATGACGCTTGCGCGTCCATCTTGTTTACCATCCGTCCCCTGTCGCCTTCTCGTCCTGGTCCAATCCACTCCATGCGCACTTGTAGGCGAACGACCCCTTGATTGGGGTTACGTGCCTCGTGAAAGCCTATACACTGGCATCGTCTCCACTCTCCACGACTCCGTACTACCATGGCCGGTTTTAAATTAGTTGGGCAACATTCATGACTCCTATTCGTAGAGTTCCGGCTCGAGTTGTAATGCAATACAGCGCCAAACAATGACTAAGCATGTCCCCAAGGCTCTTCGAACTTTCTTTCAACTTCTCACAATACCCTCTGCCGCTGCGACGTCTTTTTTTCTCTCTTCCGTCTTGTCAATCACCTTCCTTTACCCTTCCCCGACAGACTCTATACCCGTCGATTCTGCGTCTAAAATTTTCCCTTCGACCCTCGACGTCTGACCCCTGGACCCGTCTCAATGCGCCACCTGGACCTCACTTCACTGCAATGGACCATCGCCCTCTCCGTACACACCACGCTGCCTCTCTCTCGTCAGGACCCCTAGTGTTCCTTCCATCTCCCTCCTCCTGCAACTCTTCACTGTTGGTCCTCCGAATCTCTCCTCCAGTTTGTCGCTGCCACTGTCCTTGCCTTGGTGCCCAGCGTCAACTAGCCATATCCTCGTAAGTGTCCTTTATTACATTAGCCTTCATTGTTCAAGCTAACAGTCTCGAAGCAATACTTGGACACCATTTACCTTCTACGCTCGCTTTGATCAAGAATATGGTGGATAACGGTATTATTGGTACGTTATTGTGTTCTCTAAATTGGTGTTCATGTCGCTAATACCACTGTATATTAGGCATGTATGTTGTCTCTGTCGATTCTAGGCCAACTGGCTCGTCGCCATCGGCTTACTGATATCATATCCGGTTGACTTGTGCGCTATTGGGGTATGGCTTGTTGTTGAGTGCTTCGGTACTAGTTTCCTGCTGTGCTAGCTACACCCCGACCTGATTCTTACTATGACCCCAAATGTCCTTTTCCGACTGTACTAGTCCTACCATCCGTTCTAATATCAGTTGCTTGCTATTCATGCTCTGTTGGTTGCAATACGAGTACAAGAGCGTCGGAATGATACAATAAGTAGACAGCCCATCAGAATACTTTGGAAGATGATTTGTAAGCTTGGAATACATTGGAACTAATTGGGACGCCTTTTAACCATTGGAACAGGGGCTATGGTCCCAGTTTGATTAGCAGCTTTGAAATGGGATTGGAACTGCCTTCCAATTGAAGAACTCCGCATTTTAACAGCATTGACATAATTTCGGGTGGGATTCTAACGAGATTGTAATGTTACCGGCATATTTTAACGTTGCAATGCCTGATAAGGCATTGCCATTAAAAATAGTTTTTTGCGACATGTGTCATCCGACTCATTTGTCTATCCTCCAGGACAGTACACCAACACCCAACCCTTCTCACCCCGACCCCACACAGGAGTCCAGGCACAGGATGAGTCGTCCTTTTCAGCTACATCAATGAACGTGGACAAGGAGAAAGTGGGTTTCGTGACCTAGCCGCTAGACCGTCAACTCACTTATCCTCCAGGACAGCCTACCATCACCCGGTGTTTCCCCCTCTGACCCTATGGAGGGGCAAGAGCAAGAGGAGACCCATGGACCAGCAGTCCACCCACCGAGTGGAGACACCTCATCTTACATGCACGAGACCAAGCTTGTGGGTTCAGTGGCCTAGCTGCTAGACCACCGACTGACTTATCCTGCAGCACGACATACCACCACCCAACCTCACGCAAGAGCAAGGGAAAGAAGAGATTGGTGTACTAGGAGTCCAGCCACATGATGAGTCGTCCTATTCAGACACATCAACGCACGCGGACAAGGTGAATGTGGGTCTCGTGACCTAGCTGTTAGGTCGCTAACTGACCGATCCCACAGGACGGTGTATCACCTGGCGTTTCTCACCCCCATCTCACGAAGGAACAAGACCCAGAGGAAACTCCTGTGGCAGGACAGGTTGGGTCGTCCTCATCAGATGCATCAATTCACACAGATGAGAACAAAGAACTGATCATCACGAGTACGAAATCCATTCCTCTACAGTCTGCAAACAATATTAATAACAACGTAGGTATCCAAGCGACAGACGTCGCTCTGGGACTTAGAGGCATCCCCGCTGGTTTCTACGCAGCGATACATCACAGCGGTCTTGAATGGAGGACCGAAAATAAACTTTCGTCAGTAAACCACGACGTCGTCGAATGGACTGGTCCAATCCCGATGTAAGATCCCCTTTCTCTGGCTATGGATTGTCCTGACGCACTTTGCAGTCCGTCAGTTTTGTCGGTCGCCGTTCGTGTTGAAGTCTATTCATTTTTTGAATTCCAGCCCATGTTGGGTTCTGGGGAGCAGCTGCGAAAGATTACGATTACCATGGAACAACTGTTGGAGCACAGCACAACAGGAGTCCGTGAGTGCCAGCAAGTTTTGCTCATGGATTTCGGGCACTTACACCATGATAGCGTTCCCTTTCCCCCCGAGGGACGGGGATGTTGTATCCCCATGTTCATCCATTTTAGTGACTGTCGTACCGCGAAAGTGCAAGGACGGTGACCCATCAACACAGACGCTCCTCAGCCCTCATTCCGTAAGTGCGTGGTCTGCACGGACGGCATGATTGTTAATCGTCGCATATCCACAGTCAACAACTGATTCCAAGGGCGAGCTAGAAAACATGACGAACAAAGGCCACAGCGCTCTCTCGCGTTACCGAAAGCACGGCGAGAAACTGGATCTGGAGGATTCTATCGCAGAGTTCGAGCGGGCGCTCCGTGTTTGTCCACCAAATCATCCTTGTCGTGCGGCAGCTCAGTCGAACCTGGCCACGGCAAAGTTCATCCACTGTCAGGTGGAGGACGGAGATTTGCTAGTCCCCCTTGGTTTGTACCATGATGCACTCGCAGCCCGTCCTATCGGTCACCCCGACAGACCTCTGACGTTAATTCGGCTGGCCGCAGTGTATTTCGCACGATTCCAGAAGCTGAGAGACGAGTCCGCTGAAGCACAGGCTGAAGTATTGTTGCACGAAGCAATGAAGCTCAGCTCTGCGGATAATCATGCAAACCGAGTCGCGCTGTTCATGCTGAACATCCAAAGCGGACGTAGAGTGGGACCCGCGGAACAGATTAGCCAATTGTTAGTGGAACAGGGTTCAGCTTCACGCTTAACGGACGAGGACCTGCACAGTTTAAGTGTGGATTTGTTACGCCTCTTCCAACGGTTTGGTGATTTGGCGGACTTGCAACAGGGGATCAATGTCTTGCGGGAATTAGTCAGGCCCACTTCGCCGTGGGACGACTGGTACTGCACTGGGCTAGGGAACCTGGGTGCGGCGCTAATCTATCGTTTCGAACACCTTGGGGATCAAGCAAACCTGGATGAGGGGATATCGATGCTGGAAAATGCTTCTGATGCCACTCCTGACGGTCATCCTCAGAAGCCCAGCCTTCTTAGCAACCTCGGCAGCTCCTTCCAAACTCGTTTCAAGTGCCTCGGGCAGCTCAACGACCTGGAGGACGCCATTTCGAGGCAGAGGGAAGCTGTTGACCTCACTCCTCACAGTCACCCTGACAAGCCCACCTGTCTTAACAACCTTGGCATCTCCTTCCGAACTTGTTTCGAGCGCCTCGGCGAGCTCAACGACCTGGAGGACGCCATTTCCAGGCTGAGGGAAGCTGTTGACCTCACTCCTGACGGTCACCCTGACAAGCCCGGCCGTCTTAACAACCTCGGCAACTCCTTCCGAACTCTTTTCGAGCGCCTCGGCCAGCTCAATGACCTGGAGGATGCCATTTCGAGGCAGAGGGAAGCTGTTGACCTCACTCCTGATGGTCACTTTCACAAGCCCGGCCGTCTTGACAACCTCGGCAACTCCTTCCTCACTCGTTTCAAGCGCCTCGGGCAGCTCAACGACCTGGAGGACGCCATTTCGAGGCAGAGGGAAGCTGCCGACCTCACTCCTGACGGTCACCCTGACAAGTCCGGTCGTCTTCAAAACCTCAGCAACTCCCTGCTCAGTCGTTTCGAGCACCTCGGGCAGCTCAACGACCTGGAGGACGCCATTTCGAGGCGGAGGGAAGCTGTTGACCTCACTCCTGACGGTCACCCTGACAGGCCCAGCCGTCTTAATAACCTCGGCAACTCCTTCCTCATTCGTTTCGAGCGCCTCGGCCAGCTCAGCGACCTAGAAGACGCCGTTTCGAGGCAGAGGGAAGCTGTTGACCTCACTCCTCACGGTCACCCTGACAAGCCCAAGCATCTTAACAACCTCGGCAACTCCTTCCGAACTCGTTTCTGGCGCTTCGGCCAGCTCAACGACCTGGAAGCCGCTATTTCGAGGCAGAAGGAAGCTGTTGACCTCACTCCTGACGGTCACCCTGACAAGCTCCACCGTCTTGACAGCCTCGGCGTCTCCTTCCTCACTCGTTTCGAGCGCCTCAGCCAGCTCACCGATCTGGAGGACGGCATTTCGAGGCAGAGGGAAGCTGTTGATCTCACTCCTCACGGTCACCCTCACAAGCCCGGCCATCTTAACAACCTCGGCATCTCCTTCCTCACTCGTTTCAAGCGCCTCGGGCAGCTCAACGACCTGGAGAATGCCATTTCGAGGCAGAGGGAAGCTGTTGACCTCACTCCTGACGGTCACCCTCGCAAGCCCAGCCTTCTTAGCAACCTCGGCATCTCCTTGCTCACTCGTTTCAAGCACCTCAGCCAGCTCAACGATTTGGAGGATGGCATTTCGAGGCAGAGGGAGGCTGTTGACCTCATTCCTGACGGCCACCCTGACAACCCCAACCGTCTTAACAGCCTCGGCATCTCCTTGCAAACTCGCTTCTTGCGCCTCGGCCATCTGAGCGACATAGAACACGCAATTTCACTGTTTTTTCGTGCTGCTTCTGATCTCTTAGGTCCTGCTACAGATCGATTCCGCGCGTCACAGAACTGGATTGCATGTGCTCGTGCTATCCGCCATCGTTCTCTTCTTCATGCATATTCTGTTTCAATAAACATCCTTCCTCAACTTGCATGGAATGGCCTCTCTTTCTCAGACCGTTATACTCAACTCGTACGAGGTGCCGATGTGGTGCGGGAGGCGGCAGCTGCTGCTATAGAATCGGGTCTTTCGGAAACCGCGGTGGAGTGGCTTGAGCAGGCCCGTTCGATCGTATGGGGGGACCTTTTCCAACTTCGCAGCTCCTACGAAGACTTGTCGTCTTCTTATCCCGATCATGCTTATAGACTTCGGGAACTGTCTGCCGCATTAGAGTGTGCTAGTGCCACTCACGAAAAATCTTTGTCCACCCTCTCCGAACCGACTCCAGGTGCAACAAGATCTTTGCAACAAGAGGCTGACACGCACCGTGCGCTGGCGATCGAGCGAGATACACTGCTCCAGGATGTTCGAAGGTTGCCTGGTTTTGAACGATTCCTCCTCCAGAAAAACTTCTCTCAGCTTCGCGCCTCTGCTCACTCTGGACCAGTGGTCATACTCAATGCTGCAGAAAGCCGCTGCGATGCATTGATCGTCCTTGCCAACGTGGACCATGTGATTCACGTCCCACTCCCGAATTTTCCTTTCAAGCGGTTCCCGCGCATCCAAAACATCTTGAAGGGTCTCCTTCGTGACCCTCGTACCATACGCTTGGACGAAAGGGATGGAGGTCCTGATCCTGAATATGGAAAATCAGTGGATGACGCCTGGGGTTCTCTTTTATCTCCTTTGTGGAAATGCGTCGTCAAACCCATCTTGGATGCTTTAGCTTTCTCTGTACGTCGGGTCATGTCGCTTGAATTCACAGCTGATTCGTGTCTCCAAACAGATACCCGGGGATCTGTCACGCATTTTCTGGTGTCCGACCGGCCCCTTCATGTTCCTTCCAATCCATGCAGCAGGTTTCTATACCGCCGAGTATTCGCAATGTGGGCACAAAGTGTTTGACTACGTTGTTTCGTCATATGCTCCTACTCTCAGCATTCTTGCACCGTCGCCCAATCCCAGCGCAGTGCCTAGCTGCGATCTTCGCCTCCTCGCTGTCCGTCAGCCGTCCTCGGATGGCCTGCCCTATCTTTCAGGTGTAGCCACTGAGCTCAGCCATATCACGGCGATAATCAGGGAATCACCTTCAGCATGCACTACTCTCCTGGAATCTTCTGTTGGTACGGTTGAGGAAGTACTTGCCTTGATGAAGGATGTTGATTGGGTCCATTTTGCATGCCACGGGACCCAAGATGCCTCCCATCCGGTCAACAGCGGACTTTGCCTCGCTGATCGTCGCCGCCTGAAGATATCTGACATCACTGCGTTGTCACGCCCACGTGGTGGTCTCGCCTTTCTCTCTGCATGTCAGACAGCGACGGGCGACGAGCGTCTCTCCGACGAAGCGATTCATATCGCAGCGGGGATGTTGTTTGCCGGTTTTGCGGGTGTCATTGGTACGATGTGGTCGATCAGCGATAGTCTTGCGCCTGATGTGGCGAGGGACGTGTACGAGCGACTGTTTCGGGACGGTCGGAGGCCAGATTATCAAGAGGCTGCGCGGGCACTACATGAAGCTGTTGGATGTGCTCGAGAATATGGTGCATCGTTCGTCGAGTGGGTTCCGTTTATCCACCTAGGTCTTCAAATAAGGATTTTGGTGTCTATCGTCGTGTGTAGAGCTTTTTTTTTTGGTGTTAATGTGAGACTCGAGAGAGAGAGTTCATCGATGCACACTTTCCAACTTGAACCTATCCGAGTCCTCTTCACTGACTCCGCCGAGAGTAACGGTGTTGCTGGACGCGACACGCAGTCTCCGTCTTCCTCTACGAACCTCCTCCACTCAACATGCGAGGGCCATCCCGCGCAATCCCATTCCAACGAGAACGGAACGCATTTGGTATCGATTGGATAGTCTCTGTAGAAGGAAAACCAAATGTGGGTATTATTTTTTGATTATCCGGGAGACCTGCTTACTTCGTCCATCACACCAGGCGCTCTGTACCATAAGCGAATGGCTTCAACCGACGATGGACCAAGCCGTCATGGAAAGGGACAAGTACGCTAAGGGAGGTGAGTCCAGGAAGATTGTCCAACCTTCCTCCCAATACTGATGACAGGTTATATGCTTCAAATTCAGCACTCTACACGGGCTACGCCATTAACATCGCCATTGGCTTGCAGCTGCTCTGACCACCGGGAGGCAGATAGGTTTTATCTCCGTGCTATTTTGAAAAGTATGCTAGGCGCTAAACTGGGTCGAAAAGGCACCAGTTTCAACGGCAATCTTGGGCAAGTAAGAACTGGAATAACCCATGCGTTGAATCCCGTTGCAGGTGGCTTCTCGACACTGGTTGCTTCTTACCTCGCTCGTGCACGTGGTCCCGGAAAACCCGAGTTATCCGTCGTGCGAGTAAAGGACCTTCAACAGATTTTGCGGGAATGCAGGGCCTTTCAAATAGACCACGCTCATGGTTACAGTACATCTCGGTGAAAGGGTGGAAGATCTGAGACAGAGACTTGAAGAAACGCTCGGTAATATGAACCCGTACGTCGCAATTGTGTATCCTTGCATCCCGCCTTCGTCACTGTTTTTTGATAGGGAGAAAAATCCTGCGCCCATTGCTGCCAGGTCTGCTCAGTCGACTCAGGTTGTGACATGCACGATACGTTTCTATGAATTATGATATTGAATCCAGCTGGGTATGTCTGGGCCCAACATATAAACCGCTCACTCACAACGTCCTCAACTTCGACTTGTCCAGACTCCTACCAGCCATGAAAATGAAGGGCATGCAGACTAAATTCCCAGTGGTGAGGCCTTCGCTTCTGCCACCTGACCAGTCAGCATGTCGAACTCAATGAACATAATGCGGACGCAGGCGCGAATAAAGAAATCATGCAAAACGACGAAGAAGTCGGCAAAGTCGCGTAGGCAACGCCAGTCGTGATATGTACGCCCCTCCTTTCTTACGCGCTTTGCACGTCATGAATGCCCCTCATCCCCCTCTCTCACTCCTGATGCACACGCGCCGCAGAAAAAGCCCTCGAACTGTTTCTCGCCTTCATTGTGGAGGAGGCAAAAAGATCACGCTCGAATGGGGCGCGAAAAAGGTCGAGTTGTATCATCTGTACGTGCCACTTGTCCTTTCTGCCCCCCCTCTCGTGGACGTGTGTCCTCTAGGAAACATGCGATCGAAACTATGGAAATGCTGGACTTTTTGAAGGAGATCGTGGAATCTGTGCCGGATCCATTGGCAGGTGGGACTATTGACTTCGAGGCAGAAGCTGGGGAGAACTCGGAGCGAAGCGGAGCAAGACGAAGAAGAAAGGCACTCTTCCTGCCGCTGGGGAGCAAAAGAAGCGACGCAAAAGAGGCCCCAGCAGGGACTAAGTCAGAACCGGAGGGAGACACCGCGATGGACGAGGACGATAGGGACAGTTGTGCGGAATCGAGTCGTCGAGATCAGGATGCAGACTGGCGAGGGGATTCGCCTTACGTTCCGAGGTGATGATAGTCTGAGCGAAAGGGAATATCTGGGCCAGCCTCGTGCTGCTAAAGCTTTAAACCAGCTCGACTTCGCCTCTCATGACCAGCTGCTCGACAATTGAGTAAGGGGTTAAAGAGATGTGCTCTTTTTGCATGGTTAGGGTAGAACCACTAACCCGAGTCAACTTTGTGTTGGGTACGACGGAGCAAAGAAACGACTCACTCGGGTAAGCTCACTGGCGGACATGTCTGACGAGCATGGACGAAGACGGCATGGCTTTTATCAGGCTCGGGGACTGCAAGGTCCTGTTAGAGATATTCTGTATCCATCGCGACACTCACTCATCGGGCCTTGTCATCCAACGTCTGCTGATTCTCTGGCAAACCTTGGAGAACCGACATATAGAAATGCTGGTCAGTCAGCCTCGCAAACCTGAAATGTATACATGGGTCAGCTGGCCGCCACGCGAGGAGAGGGACAATCGTCACCTGCGAGCGTGGTCTACTTCTTTCTCTGAGGGACGTTGTTGAACCTCTGGATTGGTCATGATATATCGAGCAAACTTTTCGATCTGGAGTAGTTGTTGTTGGGTAAGATCCGTCCGCCGTCTAGGCCCGTCCTTGCCATCGAAAGGCGCGAGCGTCTTTGGAGTATACGTCTGAAACAGGATGGTAGGTGCATCGTGATGTGATCTGGGCATCCATGAGTAGCTTGGCTTGGGACGGTTTGGGGGGACGAGATGGGCGGGAAAACGATCCTTTGGACGGGATAGAGTATGTAGACGAGCAGTGCCATGTTGATGGGCGTAACAAAGTTCAATGTCATGGCATAGCCACAGCTGTGTGGCTGGCGTGAGACTCGGAGCACCGATTGATGATCCCATCCGACTCATTCGCATGGACTCGAGCTCGTAATTCTGCGTTAGCTGGTCTTGCACAATTGCACCGCTCGTGCATGTGAGTCCCCGCGGTATTCACATTGAAACCACGCAGACAGACATCATGCCGTTACAATGTATATAACTTGAAGTACACGTGTCGAGGATCCGTTATGTCCACGAGACCTACAGCAACTTGCTGTGGTGATGACTGCGCACACAGCAACCACAAGCTTATATGAAAGCGCTTCAGGTGTGCCTTCTCTGCAACTACAGCACGTCAGTTTCCCTTCAGCAGTGATGTCCAGTAGATCAAACACAACAGAAGAACAACTGCGGCATGAATTAACATCTTCGCTGTCGGCAAGGTTACAGGAGCAAGAGCAAGATGAGCCTGTCCCAGGAGTCCAGGCACAGGATGAGTCGTCCTTTTCAGCAACATCAATGAACGTGGACAGGGAAAATGTGGGTTTTGTCACCTAGCTGCTAGAACATCACCTCACTTATCCCCCAGGACGGCCTACCATCACCCGGTGCTTCCCCCTCCGACCCCACGGAGGAGCAAGAGCAAGGGGAGGTCCATGGACTAGCAGTCCACCCACCGAGTGGAGACAAATCATTTTACATGCACGGGACCAAGATTGT
>JBBPMA010000505.1:0-22246 GCA_038090075.1 Xanthoconium purpureum | reverse complement strand
GGGTCGCACGAAGGAGGCAGCCGAAGCGCTGTTGAGCATGGTCAGCGCCGTTGACGAAGAAGCTTCTATGAGTGCACCCATCACCACATGGGTATCTGGTCAGCTATAAGCAGTCTTTCGATCGCCATCCGTTTGACATTTCATGCAGATTTCATGCAACAATGTCTCTCCACTCCCCAAAGTAGTCGTGACGCGCCCTCTTCCTCGACGCTGCTCCTAAGAGAGTGGGCAAAATTAAAGCTAACTAGCGGCTCTTGGAAAGACGCCTTGTCTGAGGGTGGCAAAGTGAGTATTCCCACGCTCTGGTATCCATCACGAGCTTGACATTCCGTCAATGTGGAGTTTACGGCCTCCAAGTCCGCAGTCTATCGGGCTATCTGTGAACGACTCGAGATACTCGATCAACTAACAGACGCGACCGAGTGTTTTCACCAAATGATGCGCGAATTGGGAGGGGAGAAGAATGTACCGAGCGACCAGGCGGAATGGATTCTTGGTGAGTGAGCGGTTGTACATACCGCGTAGGTATCGCCTTTTACATGACAACTCCCGCGTCAGATTCAAAACAGCGTTTCTCCAAGAAGCTAGAGTGTCGCGGAGATGCAGCAGCGGAAGCCCAACAACACCATGAGGCGATCTTCGACTATTCGGCAGCACTGTCCCTCGGTCCGGCCTCACCACAACGACTTTTCATTAAGCGAAGCAAGGCATACATGGCCAAGGATCTGTGGAAGGATGCGTTGAATGACGCGAACGCGGTATGCTCGTTTTTGCTCACGCCAGTCCGTTTTTGTTGACGTACTTGTCATTGTCAGGTCATCAAGCACGATCCATTGTCCCCGTGGGGCTACGAGAGGAAGCATGCCGCTTTACACAAAGGAGGTGACTATGACAAAGCCATAAGCGCGTTCAAGACGATGCTCTCCGAGATGGCGCACTCGCCTGATCCAGAGATTCGTAGTACGTACACTCGATTCCCTACCGAGACTTTTCTACTCACCTTGCCTCCCAGAACGTCGTGAAGATTACGTCAGTCCAGAACAGACAGAGGCGGCAATCCGCAAGGCTGTTCAGGATGCCATCCGCGACACACCCCGAGTTCTCATTAACACCCACACCGGTCACCTTGTCGATAAATCTAAGCAGGGATCGATGTTCGAAAAACTCCCAGTCTATAAAGAGATGATTTCCTCCATGACGACAGAGATCAACGGCGCCCGCATCGAACAAGAAGTTACGCAGTATTACCGCTACGCCACCTTCTCACACAAGTGGGAAGAAAACGAACCCCTGTTTGACAAAGTCGTAAACGTCATCGTATACGATCTCGAGGACTCTTCGACTCACGACAAGCTGCAAATGTTCTGCAAGATCGTGCGGGATGCCGGGTTCCAATGGGCATGGAGCGATACTTGTTGTATCAATAAAGCAGATCACGTCGTACTCCAAGAAGCACTCGTCGCCATGTTCAAATGGTACGAGGGTTCATCGGTGACGATCGTTTATCTCCGTGACATCCGCTCCCCATCGCGGCGCGGCGATCTCACGAGGAGCATTTGGAATAAGCGTGCCTGGACGTTTCAGGAGTATCATGCCTCCAAGGTGGTCCGGTTCTACACGGAGGATTGGAAACCGTACCTGAACCTTGATATTCCTAATCACAAGGACTCACCCGAAATCATCTCGGAGATGGAGGGGGCAACGGGCGTCTCTGCGCAAATTCTGATGGCACTCCGACCGGGCTTGGACGACATACGAGAGAAGTTGTGTCTAGCTTCGCTGCGAGAGACGACTCTTGTTGAGGATGCGGCGTACTCGTTGCTTGGGGTGTTCTCGACCTCTTTGTCGATCGTGTATGGTGAGGGAGGGGACAGGGCACTCGGACGGCTCCTCTCACATCTACTCACGAGCTCTGAGGATACAAGCATCCTTGCATGGACAGGGAGATCTGGAGCCTACAATAGCTGCCTTCCCGCCCATATCACCGTGTTCCACAAGTTGCCAACATCACACATTCCGCCGGCCGTTAGCGACTCCGAATTGGAATCGGCCGTCACCCAATTACGCGCATCCTCGCTTGATTTCGCAGAGGCTCAGAGGTTGTATGAACGCCTCAGCGATCTCTCTGTCCCGATGTTCGCTGGAAAACGGATGAAACTTCCGTGCATCATGTTTAGACTCGGACCCCTATCCTCCCCCTCTCGGACTCGGATCGGATCGGAACGTGTGTATCGTGCGCAAGCGACTGCACTTGGGGTCGTGGAAATTAGGACCAAGGAGGATCTCTCACGATTGGAGTCCCTGTGTCTCGTTCACCCATGGATTGACTTTCTCCTCCACCGCCAGTCTGTCGGGGGCGGATCGGCAATGGTATCCGAGGGGAGCACAGACGACCTCTCTTTGGCAGTTAATGAGATGCCACCCACACCCGGCCCTGCCAGTATCCCACCGACGATCAGGCGAACGCGAACATTGCAGTTCGCTGCCCGCCTTGGCCTTCTCAGTGGTGGACGGTCCGCTACGTTCCCGCGAGACACGGCGTCCCTCTTACCCCCGATGTCTGTATCGCAGGTCGACAAGCGGACGCGGACGCTGCAGTTCGTCGCTCGACTGCGACAGCCGTTTGGTGCGCTGCTGTTCACGCAGACGCGGCAGAACGTGGCCGAGTACAGGCGGGTGGCTTCGGAGAGTACGATCACGGTGCAAGTGCGGGAGGACGCGTCGTTGAGCGTGTTGATAGACAATGTGCGGTTGTTGGACGTGCTTTGAGGATGTGGAGTTTGTTCTCGTTGGTTTTCTTTGCGTTGCTTGTAGACACTGGATTTTTTTAATTGTTTTTCTGTGGATGTACGTTCCCCGGTGTTATCGTCGACTCTGAAATCCTATCTCTGTACATCTCACTGGCACCAAACGTTGCTAAGTATACCTTGCGGGACCACACATTCATTCCGTGTTCGCACCAGGTTACTTGGAGGTATAATTGCACCAAGACCTAAGACCCTGATCCTGGACTCGAAAGTGGTTTAGACTCTAACAATGTGTTGTCGAATGCGACTTCCAGTGGCTTAGCTCTACTTAGAGACTCCACTGGATCGCCAACTTTACAAGTCAATACATTACATTCCCAGGATGAATCTACATACTTATGTACACCCTGGTCTCATTCACAACACATTACAACGGAGAACAACACGGTTTATTTAAGAAATGTGTCTAAAGAAAGATATGCATACTGTCCCCGAATTACACTCTTTGGTGCGAGTCGTCTTTTCCTCAGACATCGTGCCGTGTTGCGTCACCGACAGGAGCCTTGTCAGTTCGATGAGGGTCCGACGACGTATTGCTTCGTCTTGTTGAACGTCGCAATTGTCTCCTGAGTGATACCGACGTTGGCCTCAACGACTGCTTCCGGCGTCAAAGCCAGCCACTAGTGGTATTACGGAACGAGTCAGCAACCCGTCGCGATCAGAGCGTGCACAAAACCTCTCACCTGGGCCAAGCTGACGTCTTCGAATTGGCCTAAAGAGAAAGGGTAAGGAAATCTGACAATGAGTCCTTGCACGGAGCGAGAGGAACTTACTTGAAGCAAAGATCTCGAGGAATTTGAGAGTCGTGTTTCCGATGTTCTCGACGTAGTGACCTGTAACAGATGAGCGAGGGTCGATTCAGGTGGAGAAACCGGCCTTACCATTTGATTTGGACACATAGGCGACGTCTCCGGGCTGTACAAACGTGAGCGCACTGTTCGAGAATAGAAGGAAGATGTTTGCGTGCCACAAAGTCCCAAGTCCTAGCGTTGCTTGCCCCTGCGTACACTGTCATGCGGCCAGTACCCTCCCTACAGATACTCGTAAATACACGTCCCGTGTACAAACACGAGCTCACTTACAAGAAGTAGTCCCATTCGTCGGCGTTGGGGTGCCACTGATGAATGACATGAGCAGACGGTGGAGCAACCTTCAAAAAATACGCACGTGCAATTCTCTGTGGTTCGAGCGTCGTTAGAAAGCCGACCGTGCACATGATAGATTCTTACCTCATCGCGCCAGGTTCCACAGTGACCTCTGCGGCAGAAATCAATAACGAAGCCTTGAACGTGTTCGAATCGGCGATCTTGATACTTCCACCAGTGCCCTGTATGGGTTCTACTTGCGAGAATGGGAAGACGAAGGGGTCGGGAATTTCGCCCAGTGCATTTTCGGGTATTTGGGAAGTAGTGGGAGGGTCTGGATACAGTGAAACGTCCCAATTCAGTTTGCCTTGATGCAGGGGACGGATGGCACGTACCGGCAGGGAAAATGTAGAGCGAACGGGATGGAACGCCGTCCCACTCGGGAATTTGTGTTTGGAAGTTCTTGGCGATCACCTCCTTTGGAAGATGAGGTAACCAATCTGAAGCGCGACAATTCAGCCTAGCAGAACAAAAAGGTAGACAACGAACTTGCCCGTGAGCTGCAGAGGTAGGATTAGCAGGGTATGCTTCTGATACGATCGGAACTCACCAAGAATGTTTCATCCGCAGGGAAGGCACCATCATTGAACATCTTAGGGACGAGGATTAGCACACATTCGGTTTATAACTGGTGCAAAACAAACCAGCATGAATTCCGCTCCGCCGACAGATTGGTTGGTCGCTTGCAAGCTGTGGGGAATTCCAGGAGGGAAATACCACAGGTCGCCAGGTCCCTGGACGTGAACATTAATAACAACAAACTCCACAGATACTAATACGCACCGCAGTCCCGACGTAGTTCTTGCCATTTTGGTCGACGGCCGTAATTTGGACATACCCGGCGATCACATACGACCACTACAAAGCATTCAGTCTGACGTCAAGATAGGATGTGTGCGAAATAGATGTATACCTCTGCAACGCTGTGCCAATGGAGTTCACTGTCGATGGATTTCTCAGTGGAGCACAGAGGACGATGGTAAAACGAAACCTACCGAATGGTTCCAACCTCAAGCCGGACCTGAGCACCCGCCAGTGCTAAGAGACACGATGAGCACGAGTGTAAAAGTCTGTCTCGAAGTACGCCCACTCACAAGTTGCGATAGGCATCTGGGCGGCTAAACGCACACAATGTCAATTGTCTAGATCGTCTCGACCGTAAAGAGATCGACGCACTAGTCTCTTCTCTAACCCAGCCACCTGCTACCAGAATCTGAGGACTGAGCGACATCGGCCATTTCGAGTTCGGACTAGCATGATATCAGCAATCTGAAACCCTGGGTTGAGAAACAACTATCTTACATTGAGCCAGCGTCCGTCGTGGGAGGTGCTAGTGTGTCGGCGTTTTGCAATTCAACTGGGATGTTCTGAGGACCAAGGAAGTCGGCACCGAAAGCCCCGTTTACGGGCTGAGGTACGACGTCGCTGTACGGGGTCCAGGCGACGTAGTTTGGGTTGTCGCTAGCAAACGGTACTGTCGCACTGGCAGGGGGAGGACCCGTGGAGCTCGCGGTAGAGCTCGGCCAAGGACCGGTGGCACCGGAGGAAGTTGGCCAGGGGCCAGCGGCACTCGACCAAGAGCTGGCAGTGGCGCTCGTCCAGGGACCAGAGTGACTTGACCAGGGACCAGAAGCACTTGACCAGGGACCAGAAGCACTTGGCCAGGGACCAGTGGTTGTCCAGCTGGCGTCTTCGTTATCAACTTCCCCGTACATTACTGGGGAACAGCTTGCGACGGCCGCGTACAAAAGCGCGACAAGAGCGGGCGAGAACCCTTTGACCATGTCGATCGATAAGGAGCGGGTGAATCTGTTGAGGTGTAATGGGAGGTATCCCCACCCTTTTATATTCCGACTTGTTCTCCAGGCCTCAAGCTTCAAGTGTGGCACCGTGTCAGGATGCTAGGAGCCCCAAACTCCGCGTCATGACCTCGTGTCCTTCCGCGCACGACCGAAAGATCGTTGCACAAGGTACTAAAAATTACACTCCCAAGCGGAAGCGGTTGAAAGCTCACACTCACCTGAATCCTGACGAAATAAGAAACCTGCAAGGAGCACATCAGCACAAACC
Organism: Xanthoconium purpureum; assembly: GCA_038090075.1. NCBI lineage: Eukaryota > Fungi > Basidiomycota > Agaricomycetes > Boletales > Boletaceae > Xanthoconium > Xanthoconium purpureum. The sequence continues at coordinate 16,224 of JBBPMA010000505.1, read as the reverse complement.
GATACACGTCCGAGAAGTTATCTTGAGAAGAGATCTGAGGGATTGTGCCTGACGAGTTTTCGTATCCCCAGCCACGACTGCGCATGCTCCCATTGCCTGGGATAGTTGTAGACGCAGCGTAGCAATGGACCTTCTGCCTTAACAGGTCATCTTCGCATTCTTCCTCAAGTGCTGGCACACAGAGAATCTAACACTTATATTGCCTGTGTGGCTGAGAAAAATACGCCCTGGGATCAAACAAGTAACGTCCCCATTGTATGCGAAATAGAATTGGGACATACTAAGAACCCTTTAATCGGCCGAGTTGACGACTTTGAAACTGCTAGCAAAGAAAAAAAAGGAAATTACACTGCGCTAAAAACCGATAGGGGTTCAGGTATTTGCAGACCAGCGTACTGGTGTGAGCATAATACACTGGACTCAAAAGTCTGTCTGCGAAACCGCATACTCAGATGGAATGTCTCTGACGGTACACAATGTGGTTCTCGCCGGCTTCGCTTCTTGCCGCACCGTCGTGGAGGTTTTGTCGTTTAAGCGAGATAACAAACCAAGCACACTTACTTAGCAACATGATGGACTTTGATCAGTGAGTAGTGCTAGCGTGTTAAACGTTTGCCCCGTTTGAAAGTCGAACTGATTGAGCGTGGGAGAAGAACTTAGAGAAGAAGGGATTTAAGCAACTTCCTGTTTTGGAGATAGGCTATCAGGCCTTCAGGCACGGCCAGCGTGGACTTGAGCTAACCATGGGAAAGGAGGCCGACGGGGATTCTCTTTCCCAGTTGACGGGAACCTTGTTGTGCGTAGACAAGTTAGATAGATGGGTAGTATCATTCACAAACATACAAGAAACAAAGTACTAGCACTACTGTGCAAGAACGCGTCGATGCCTCAAGCCTACATTCGCTTCGCTTCTCCAAGAGTGGACAGGGCAAGTTACATAACACCCCTTTGGCCTTCTGGAGGTGATAATCTCATTAACAAGCGGAAACGCAGCAGACGTCACATGCAATCTATTATGCCTGTGGTGACGAGTTGACGAGATAAGCGCAGGGAGGCCACCGTGCATGCGCTGCAGCCTAAATGGCATTGCGGTAATGCGTAGGACGGACGGCGGAGCTGGCTGGAACCAGAGCTGAGGCAAGCCGCAAGAAGGTTAGTATGACAATGTCACTTAGGATCCCATGAGCAATACTAAGAGAACAGGCTGATAGGTGAGAGAGCTCAACTGCCAAGTGAGATCGATGGAGAAGCGCGTACACGCATCGAGACAATGTTCACGGTGGGAGGCAGTGGACAAACCGGCATGAACGTGGCGCGTCACGGTTACTAGGAGCGACTGGGTCAAGAGTTCGAGCCCGGGCGAACGTGCAGCCCCGCACACTCCTGTTCAAGGTTCAGATCGCACTTACCAGTGACTGGGGACTGTCTTGGATGGGGTAGATGGTTGAGCACGACTGCCAGGCCCGCGGAAGGATGGGATTCAGGTCACAGCAAGAGCAAACGACCGCGCTCGCATTTGGACGTAATTCACCGTCCCCGGCTGTTCATATTGGCAAACGATCGGACGCATTGTCGTTTGCAACTTGACCAGCCTAAGAATTTCAAGTCCACTCGACGGGGTGTGCGCCGTTTCGCCTGCTTCTTCCCTGGATCATCTTGATGTGTTGCAAGCAAAAGGCTTCAGATTCTTCAGAGGGACCAGTTGTGAGCGCTCGAGCAACTGAAGGTAATTTTGAATCGACGAACGAGCCCCGGGCGTGGGACAGACTCGGGTGAAGTCGACTGGGAGGGTCCTCCGCCGGAAATCTGATCGATCATCACGCAAATTGACAGTGGCAGAAACATGCCGTCGGCCGACAAGGGCCTTGATGAATAAACACGTTTCAGCTGGAAGGGACGTGAGACTTTGATAGTTTTAAAGTCGACGATGAAAAAATCGATGGGTGGCATCAGTGAGCGGACCGTCCGCCGTTATGTACAAGCCTCGTTTCCGTGAAGATGTGAGCGCATCCCACGCACGACTTCCCCACATCGAGGATATTCGAAGGCGCGGTATGTAACAGGTTTCGACTACTTACATATTTTTCAAATCCAGCAGAATAGAATAGGCTTGCATGCTACATAAGCCTTAGACTGCCGCCGTCATGATGTGCAGCGCGACAGTGATTTCCTGGAACCTTCACACTGTGAAGCTGTCAGTTTATGCGCAGTCAAAAAAAATAGCGTACCTGACCGTGTCAGACTCCCAAAGGGGCTATGTGAAGTCTGGGCTGGCGAAGCGGAGCGACTCGGAGTCGTGACGTTTGAAACGGGTGCGCTCGGCAAGAATACCAGTGCCCCCGGAAAAACAATCGGCTGGCTGATAAGTATCTCAGGTAACCATCCCTTGAAATCTCCCTCACACGACCTAATAATAAGCTCCACGAGGATTTAAATTATAAGATCCATTTATAGAGAGTGCTGGGTGCGGTCGCTATGTAACCACATCAAGTTTTTCTTGAATACGCAAAAAAGTTGAAGCTCAGGCAGCGGTTTGCAAGAATGCATAGGTTCAGATTGAATGCAATCCGATTTCCGTATTGTTCCTAAGTGTGGGGTGTGAGAGTTTCTGCAAGACAAGACGACGCGCGACGGCTATCGAGAGATAACAAGCTACGTATGGATTAGCTCGAGTAGGTAAATAGTGTTATGAATGGTAACTCACCTCAGTCGTTGTGCGTGAACAACGGACTGAGGTGCTCGACAGAGAGTAAGGAACTTATATACGAGTGGAATGAATACTATGTAAAAGGAGTAAAAAAGGATCATATGGAGATCCGGGCACAGGAGTAGGAGAAAGATTAAATACGCGGGCGGGCAATGTGCTCGTACAATGTACATATAATAAAGAAACGTACACGAGGAATGAAATGGACGCGCGCCGCGTGCGCGTCGGTGATTTGGTCGGTCCGATGACGACGAGGCTGCGCGCGCGGTTGCCAATTCCAACATGGCGTTGGATTTAAGTCTGTGAAAAACACTTTCCCTCACTTTCGTTCAGCATGGTCTCAGAGGGGTACCTATCGTTATCTTATTGAATCCATCGTTAGACCTGCCTTTCTTATTTGACACCATGCCGTGCAGCCAGGTTACGGGCTCAGGCCTCATGTGCCGTTTTATAACGAATGATTGATCTAGAAATGTATGCAGTGGAATTGGATCCGGTGTTAGGCAACGCTGTTTGGCAGTGTTGAATTCAAAAGGCTTTGCTTGCCTTTTTGGGGTGATTACATCCACGACGACAGAGCACGCATCCGAGTCGGACATGGCGGACGAAGAGAGTCTGGTTTCACGCAGGCCGAAGCGTAGTACGGCAGGGAACAGGTGCGACTTGCTTGGTTTTCTGGTATCACACCAACGGTACACTAACCGCCACTAGGATGGAGTTCGCCTTGGCCGAGCTCGCGCTGGAGGAACCACAGGAGGTCGAGGAAGATGTCGAATTTGTCGTCGACAAGGGTACGTGTTTTTTCTTCCCTCTGTATTACGCTCTCTTGGCTCAAGTTACTTTTGATGCATTGCCACTGCGTTAGAGGAGGAGGACATCTTCGAGTCGGATTTCGCAAGTACGGACGAAGAAGCAGCACAAGAGGACGTTGACGAGGGAGATAGAGTTGTGCAAGAGGAGGAAAGGAGGGAACGCAAGGTGTGTTGCGCCTCTTCGTTTGTTGCGTCCAGAACTCCATGCTACTCTTTACCTCTCCCCGTCTCCTTGCTCACCCTCTCGTCCTCAGACTGCGCGCGCGCGCGCTGAAAAAGCCACCACAGCAGCCCATGCACGCCAGCGAGTGACATTCAACCCCGAAGCGACCTCGCAACGGAGGCCGCGGACCCAAAAACCCAGACGTCGCGTTTCCTTAGGTGTCGTCGTGAATGCCGAAACCGGCGAGGTCATAGAGGGTGGTGCGGGAAGGGCGGGTGTCAAGCGGCACAGTCAGAGGCGACATACGGTTATGAATACCTCTGCGACCGTGAACCGTATGAAGGACGCGGAGGAGAAGCGGGTACGTGCCGATTGTCGCTGTCGTCTACCGTCTGGCTTACGGAGATGGGTATCTCGCACGTAGGCTGCCATTCCAAAAAAGATAAAGATGGCTACTCGGTTACCGACGCAAGACGAACTCATCGCTCGGGCACTCGACACAGAAGAGGGGAACATTATGGAACACAGGAATTATCTACGTCTCGAAGAAGAGAAACGCGCCAAGGCACGCGTCGTGAAGCAGGCCATTGAAGGTCCCGTCCTGCGATGGATCAGCAGGAAAGAGACGATCCAGGTGGAAGTCCAACTTCCGCCGCCACTTCCACCACCGACGACGACGACAGCGACGAGCGCCAATCTGTATGCCGCCAAGTATAGTTTTGTGTATACATCCGGCGTAGGGAGTCAGGCGTATAGTATGCCGTTCTATGCGTACACGCCATTCGTTGCGCAGAGTGCCGCTTCGAAGCCGCAGGAAGTAGTCGCGACCGCACCAATGACGGCCGCCGCGTCTTCGAGCGGGGGTTCAGCTGTGTCTACTGCAGGTGCAGCAGCAGCTTCGACGTCGCTCGTAGTAGGACCAACTACACCGTTACCATCCACTTCTTCAAACGTCCAAGATTCCTCGACGCCCGCCACGGGTGCCATCCCTCGCGTTCCATCGGTCCTGTCGTGGCAGCAGCGACTACAACTTCAATCGCAACTACATGCCACACAACCACAAACCTCCACACAAACCGACACTAAGTCTCCGCCAGTCCTCTTGCCTTACTCATGCACACCCGCTGCACCTCTCATCGCCCACCGTACCGAAGACGTCTGCAAGAACTACGTCATTCACGAGCTCTCTCAATCTGTTCCCTCCAAGCCCCCCTGGAATAACACCATGTCAGCCATGTTTGGTGATCACGTGCGGTGGGACGAGATGAAGGTGTTTACGGGCAAGGGACGGCCATTGTGTGGGTGTCTTTTCTCGGATGTTTTTCCTTTCCCTGGGATTTTATTTTTGGTTTCTCCTGCGACCGTGTATATGTTGAAATTGGTACTGACGACATTCCCTCGCGCAACCCAGCCCGCCCAGTGCGTACGTGTCCCATCACGGGCCAACCTGCCAAGTACCGTGATCCGAGGACAAACGTCCCGTTTGCAAACGTGGGTGCGTACGATGTATTGACGAAGGTGATCGATAGGGGGTATGTGTGGTGTAGTGCGCTGGGGTGTTATGTGGGAATGAATGAGACGAGGCAGAGGGGAGGTACGAGTGGAGAACCCCAAGCAGGTGCGGAAACCGTGGTTAAGGGTGTGAGCATAGGCGCGGGTGTTGCTGACCCCGTGGCTAAAGAAGAAGAGGAGGAGGAGGAGGAGGAGGAGGAGGAGGAGGAGGAAGAACAGGAAGAACCGACCGTGAAGCGGCGTAGGGTGGAGGTCACAGACGGATGATGGGTGGCACTCGGCTTGGTTGGTTGCTTTCCCTACAGGTATGGTCGTCGCTTCTGTCTCGACTTGGATACCATGGCATCTCCTGCCCTAGGAGCTCCGCGAATGGCGCTAAGACGGGATTGGGGGAACGTCCATGTCATGAAGGCGAGCTCTGCACGAACACCATGACCAAGTTAGGACCATTCCTTCTATAAACCACTCCGCTAGACGCAACTGTATTACGAGCTCCAGTAACAGTGCACGCGGAAAATGTTTAATTACGCGCCAGAAAGTTGATCCATCGGGTCACCTGTATGCACATAAAAGAGATCAAAGTGGTTACTTGCATGAATACGTGTACATAACTAGTTATCATGTCTCATAGAACTTGGAGGCAATCTCGTTTATGTGAGTATCGTCCACAGTCCACAACGCGGGAACGGAATCAGGTGAACTCCATGGGCCCGCGCATGTCCTAGAACCAAACAAATGGTACTGATCCAGGGATGGTCGTGAGCAAAACTATGTAGCCAGTTAACTAGCTCATTCAGAATTGCCATGTGAGTGGAGACATTGCGCAGACGTTGAGGATCAACTGACAAGTTCTGTTCAAATAGTAGGTCACCAGCTTTCCAGTCTTAACTGCGGGCATACTTCTTAAACAACTCTCCTTGTGGACAGTGGTCTTTAATGGGGAAAGACATGAAAAGTGCACCACGAGGCAACCAGCGCCCATCATTGAACTTGGGAAATGCCTGCATTGTTCCGCATCAGATGCAAAGAACAAGGATTTCATCTGTCGGAGAAGGCCAATGCGTTCCCTACAGCAACATAAGCTATACAATGCAGTTAACATTACCATTATGTAGTCGTTCGTTTTGCACTTGACGCCTCTCCGGCTCTGTGCAAGTTTGGGCGGCGTAATGTGGCTTCAATTGTTCTCTTCGGGGACCGGGATTGGTCTGTGCATGCAGCTTCCTTTCGACCTCGCAACGGAGTCGGGCACTGAGCCCTTTTGGATGCGGATTGATCCGTCTTACAGGATTGCGGTGGCTGTCAATTTCGACACTCTATTGTGCCACAATCAACTTGGGCTTTGTTTTTGTTGCTCCCCGTCTCGAGGAACGCTTCAGATGAAATTTCCCCTTACAACACGATTCTTCCTGCTGCATCCTTTACAGGTTGAACGGGGATGAGATTACCTTCCCGGGATGTTATCCATCTTGCCTCTTTGGAAGACAATAGCCATTGATACATCTATGACCACACGCTAAAAGCAGAGCGGTGGCAGCACCTCCTCAAGCCTTCCTTGATACCCAACTCTTGTCGCTGGCGACTTGTCCATCCACTCTCTTTACTACCGACACTGCTAGCATCAACTTGTGGCACGAATTTGTCAAGTCATGTTAATCTTCAAGACCCTCGCTATCTTATACTGGACCCACGCTGTTGCGTCTCTTCCATTGAATGGAGTTCTTCAGCGCAAGAGAGATGTTAATCCCGCTCTTGTCCCCTCGTTTGGGTGGCAGGCCGGAATCAATCCTGATGGTCAGTAACTCTCACCACTCTATATCAACCTTGGACAGACATCACCCGTCGCATCTCAGGCACAGGAAATTGCGATGGCGCCGTGAACGGAACTAATGGGAAACCTATTCTGGTGCCTTGTCAATGTCCACCAAACTCGACATTCTTTCTCGCTGTGCGTGATTATGTGTTGTGCCTTCAGCGCAAGTTCTGACAACATTATTACAGGTTCTCAATAAGAATGTCGCAGCCGGCTTCGTCACTACGAACCCTACTGTCAAGTTAACCTTCCCGACCGACAACAGCACTTCTTCTCAACTTGCCCGTCTGAATGCTGCTGCCGTCACCCTACAGAATCTGGAAGGTCCCGGTATTGGATGTCCCATCTCGTCAACCACTTTTCCTGCACAACACAAAGCCATCGCAGCGGAGACGTCGAATACCACATCATCTCCTTCTGTTCCGGCCACTCTCGGCCCCAGTACTAACGCCGGCCAGGCAAGCAACGTTCGCTCATGTCCCACTACTCCAAGTGCTCCGGCCACAACACCGGCTCAGACGTCTTCGCCTGCGCCCACGTCTCCCCCCGTCACAAACACGACGTCCGGGACATTATCGTCCAGTAACACTACCACCCCAACAGATGCACAGATTACCGCTCTTGCGCCACCGCTGGGATGGCAATCAGGTCTCAACCCCGATGGTGTGTGCGTTAATATTTATTCGAGTGTCCGAATTCACGAGACGTCTTTCAAGGGACTGGGAACTGTGAGGGAGCCGTAAACGGGAAAAATGGGAAACCAATCCTCATCCCATGTCAGTGCCCTCCGGACCAGGCACACTACATCTCGGTGAGTTCCACTTTCCGAGTCCTTCCCTACCCGTTTCCTCAGTCCTGGCTTGTCCATTTAGAACCTCACTGCGAACATCCGTGCTGGACACGTGGTTCTCAATCCCACAGTTCTCCTGACGTTCCCGACTGATAACAGCATTGCGTCCCAGAACGCTCGTCTCAATGCTGCTGCGGTCACTATTCAAAATCTGAATGGAGCGGGCATTGGTTGTCCCATGTCCTCCACTAATCTTACTGCACAGTCGAAAGCCATCAATGCAAAGACCTCAGGTTGAAGGTCTCAGGGGCACTGTTGTATCTGTTACAGCTGTATCAAACGTCGTGTAGCACCTTATGTAGCATACATCCCCTTTTCTTGTATTCACGTAGGGACGTGTGGCAGTGCGGTCAGGTGATATATCAGCGATCACGTGACCAAAGTCAACGCGGTTCGGTTGCAACCACGAAATGGCGACGCGATTTTGGCTCTTAAAGTCATGGCTTCCTCGTCGTCGCTTGCGTTGAGCTCGCTCCTTTCGACATTACACACACATTTGAACGCTCAAACGCAACTACTTCCACAACTACATTCTCAACTCGGTCTCCCTGCCACCGCCCTCGAGGACGAACTCCAAGAACTACAGCTCAACTTGACTCGAGCGGTCGAGTCACAAATCGACGTACGAAAGAAACAAGTAGAGGAATGGGGGGTTAAATGCGAAGAAGTGGAAATCGGATGTTCATGCTACGCGCGCGCGTTGGGGACGAATGCCAAAGTCGCTGGATCGCTCAACGAGATCAAGTCCGAAAAGGTCCTACCACGTCGGCACGAACGTGCCATGGAATATCAAGAACGGTTGCGACAGGTGCGTCAATGAGTATCATTATTCAAAGATACGACGTGTTGACATTGGGATAGGTCTACCACACGAAGCTCGAGCAACTAACAACATTGACGAATCGACTTAATACCCTCGCGCGAAGTTTGGGACCGACTTATTTCTCTGCGGATATTCTTCGACCGACCGTTTCGGCCGAGGAGGATGCTAGTAATCCTAATGCCCTTCGGGACGTCATGCCAGAGCGTTTCTCCAAACTGGAGAAGGAATTGGTACGGGGGAAAGGCGAAATGGTGAGTTTACTCCCATCCCTTGAGTTCATGGATTCCGTGCAGACGTGTGGCGACTGTGTCGTTTGATCCTGCTTGGAACACAGAGATAGTCCATCGCACCTGAGCAGTTGGTGGATGCCAAACTATCATTATATACCTTGCTTGGCAAGAATAACCATGCTCACTGAAACATCTCCACTTAGACGAAACGTCTTGCCCTCCTTGGAGACGTATTCCTCCAAATGGATTGGCTACACACAGAACTTGGTATTGATCCACCAGAATTTGATGACGCGCCGGCTCTACCCACCGCTTCTTCCTCAACACTAGCAGTTCCCTCCTACACGCTCCCTCGTTCATCCTCTTCCAGCAACCTACGAGCTCCGAGTGTAGATCCTTTTCTCGAGTCGACCGGTACACCTACCCCATCTTGTCAAGGCAGATCCGATGCCAGAGTTCTCTTCCGCTCAGCTTCTCCGACCCCGTCGCCACTATCCGAACCCAGTGCAGAACCCGTGCGAGAGTTTCAACATGCTTTTTCTCGTTTCATACAGCTTTTGGACTCCTCAGCGACACCCGACCCTGTTCCCGCTACTCTGCTTGGCTCGCTTGGGGTCGAGCCGACACAGAAGATGATGTTATATGCAGAGCAGCAATGCTCTGAGTTGACGGAACTAAAGAAACGAAGAGAGACTCACATTCAAGCTATGTACGATCAACTGGAATCGCTCTGGAGAAGAATGGGAGTGGAAGATAAAGCAATGGATGCATTCGTTGAAGTGAGTGTCCCAACCCGCTTCCCGCCATTAACTGACATACGTTGTGCAGGCAAATCGCGGGACGACTCCCCAAGTCATCCAAGCCTACGAAGAGGAGCTGGAGCGCATGATTGACTTGAAGAGGGAACGAATGGGAGAGTTCATTTGGAACGCCCGGTCTGAGATCGAATCGTTGTGGAATGAATTGATGACGGGAGAGGATGAGCGTGCAGACTTTGCCGCTTTTGCGGACGGTAGGCTCCTCTTCAGATTACTCTGCCACTGAAATGAAGTTCGTGTTCGATGCACAGATGAACACACGGAAGATCTACTGAGCCAGCACGAACATGAGATTGCGCGGCTCAAAGCGGAGGTCAGACTTAAGACGCCCCTGTTGGCGTCTATAAAGAAATACTTTGACATATGTGAAGAGGAGAAAGAGTTGGAGCGGGCTGCTAGCGATCAGACGCGACTTCTCGGTCGAGGAGGCGGCAGGGACCCTGGTCGGCTACTGAGGGAGGAGAAGATGAGGAAGCGGGTTGGCAAGGAGAAGCCAAGGGTTCGTTCTCAGGCTTCTCAATTATCCATCATCTGTCTAATTACGGGACGTGCAGCTGGAACAACAACTGCTGTCGTCGCTTCCCGCATGGGAGCAGGCCAACGGTCGCCCCTTCCTGGTGCATGGGGAAAGTATGCACCAAATTCTGATGGAGAACATATCTGCAAATGAACAAGAGAACAAGAAGAAGACGATCACGTCGCAATACTCAGTACAAGCACTCAACGCGAGCAAATCCAGTGGCCCTCTGACTCGCAGCCGAAGCTTGGAGCCTACCATTGGTAACACCAGCAAAGCTGGTTATGTCCCTGGGAAAACACACCATCCCCCTCCAGGAGCCGTCACACCCGCAGTGCGATCAGGGTCGTCGATGTCCCAGACCACGACAAAACGACAAAAGCTTGCGGACGGCCGTGCGAAGCCTGTACGGAGTTCCTCTCCAGTAAAGGGCCGCACGCCGAGCGGGCCCACTTCTGGACTACCTAGATCGACCGTCCAAACCTCGCACGTCACAACACGGTCGAAACATGCGGAGGGATACGCCTCCCTTGGATGGGGTCGCGCGCCACCGACGATGCAGCGTACGACGTCGCGGGCCGTCACGACCTCCAGTATGAGCTCACGCCGTCAAGCAAGCGCCGTAAAATCGTATGGCACGAGTGCGATGGGGTCGAGCATGACGCGCGCAATGAGCGTGGACAAGGGTGGTCGGATCAAGCGGGAGAGTTTCCGCCCACGGCCGAGCATCGATGGCGTCAGGGGCGGTGGGACGGCGTACCGAGGGATGGCACCGACGCAGGAGGAATGAGGAAGGATCTTTTTCTTTCGACGTGTCCGTTCTTCATTCTTTGTTGCGTTTCTGATGACTTTGGGACTCGCTGGCGAGGTGCGGTTGGATTGCCATAGGTTTACTATCTTTATTAAATCTTTGTAGAGTATGAAGTAGTCCGTTAACCTATCTGTATCCCATGTATTCGAAAACGCCTCGGAGTATGGACGTTTTTCGTTCATGAATTCGTCGAAGCCTGATGGAGGACCTAGGAACGCATCCAAGTACTGCACCTCTACTAGGTTGTAATGGGATGGTCACCACCATATTACCCCGACAAAAACGCCTTGTGCGCCCCAGATGGATGGATTGGGCGGCCGTGAATCGCCAATGGCTTGTTATCTTATCGAAACTGTAGTCCTTTGACCATGTATTTGAAACGCCTCAGGACCCCGCTGCTCCCCATTGCACCCACAATGATCTGCGCCGTCCTTAAAGGGTCGTGCAATCCAGTGCTATAAGAAGCGGCCAACCCCGCAGATAAAGCTTTGACTCTCACTCCCACTAGAACCAGACGCTGACATGGCAGCATACACGCGAGACGATAGATGGCGCCCACGAAGGGGAAAACCAGCAGACCATCGCAGTCGCCAGCACACAGGCACTACTCGTTCGTCAGATGCCGCGTTCATTTTAAGGGACCTTGAGGAACGAGTAGCGACGGTGTCGATCGACTCTGAAGGGTACGCCTCGGAGCTCGTCCGAGTGCGCCATGTCAAACCCGTAACCTCTTACTCATGGATCGATGCGCCGGTCCCCACCATCGTCGTCCCAGGTACGTCGGCAAATGCATAGCGTTGCCACAACCCTCACCCACTTCATGACACAAAGGCTCTCCTTGGATCTGGGCGGACGAGCGTCCCTCCGTGAAGCAAGTCCCGCGCGACGCAGGTATCCAGTACATCCATCATGAGGCATCAAAGATGGGTAACCACTCTCCGATGTTGCCCCTCTTCGCTGCGATTGATGCGATGCACGACGACTTTGCGTACAAGGAGCTCGACCTCGTCAGCGGTCGCAACAGTCTGCGCAAGTTGCTGCGCTACATCGACAACGTGCATGCCGACGAGAACTTTCGGATCGATGTGGACTTGGTGGGGAAGACGTGCTTGTTCACAAGGCGGGAGGAGGAGAATACGGCGCCCGTCGGGCAGTTTACGGGGTATGGCCACGAGTATCTTAAGGCTGCTACCAGAGTTCCTGCCGGGTGTGAGAAGATGCTGGACCATCACCGCGTTATCACCTACGTGAGTCATGGATCGTGATGGGTCTATTTGTGCAAGGTGTTGATGATCGTGTCGTGCAGAAATTTGGAGGCTTGAATATCTTGCTCGGGTTCACGGCGGATGCCTGCATCGAGCCAAAGACCAATGACGACGATCTCCTCGTCTCGTTCTCGTCGTTGAGTCTTGGGGGCAAGGCGGAGAAGACGATCAAGCCCGACAAACCGGGGGCCCCTGCCGGTCTCGACATCAAGTTTACCCCATCGCGTTCGCTCATTCCTCAGTCCGACTTGATCGAGGTGAAAACGAGGTCGACATTCAGAGAACCGAACTGGAGGGATATTTATCCACAGCTGTATCTATCTCAGACGGCATGGCTCTACATGGCAAAGCACAGTAGCGGCGCCTTCCAGCCCGTCGAGAAGATCTCGCTCACCGGCGAGGAAATGAGGCCGTATGCGAAGATGACGGAAGGGTCGTTCGGCAAGTTGAAGAATCTACTCAAGGCGATCCTGAAAGCGGTGCGTGAGCAGGGAGAGGGCGTTCCATTGAGCCTGGTGCGCCAGGGCGGGACGCTTTCGCTTTGGAGGCGCAAGGAGGGCAGCGGGAAGCCTCTCGGGGAGGAAATCATGTCCAAGTTCAGGGCGTAGTAACTGGCACTGCCGGGTGGCTGTGTTCATGTCCAGTTATAGAGTCCGAATAAAGACGGAATGCGCAAAGTAATGTTAGCCAACGTCGTTTTTCCCTTGCCCACATACCTACTCTCCTTTGTCTACTCTTCCCTCAGAAGAATATCCATGTCGCTGTCCATCACCAATTCACAGCCCCCTCTCGACCTCATGTTCCCCAACGAGCTGATCTCAGAAGAGGTCTCGAAATTGCTCCCGTCAGAGTTGACCGTTCGTGCCGTGTACACCAGCCAGCGTCAGCTGCCCATCTAACCGCCATTACAGATCCGCCCGCTTGCGTCGACGGACTACAAACGTGGTCACCTCGACGTTCTCGCCGTCCTCTCCGTCGTCAACGACCTCGGTGAAGCCGCCTGGGTGAACCAATTCCATGCCATGCGCGCCCTCCCCAGAACATACTACACCCTCGTCATCGTTGACAACGCCAGCGACCGCATCGTCGGCGTCGGCTGCGTCTTCATCGAACGCAAATTCCTCCGCGGTCTCGGCAGCGTCGGCCACATTGAGGACATTGCCGTGGACAAAAGCCAGCAGGGCAAGAAACTCGGTCTGCGCATCATCCAGGCACTCACGCACATTAGCGAGAACAGCGGGTGCTACAAGACTATCTTGAACTGCAGCGACGCCAATATACGTACGTGGTCGTCAACGGTGCGGCGAGAGTGTGGCGCTCATTCTGCTTTGCGTTTCACACAGCCTTTTACGAAAAGTGCGGCTTCGCGAAAAAGGAAAATGAGATGGTGGGTGACGTCGTTCCTGTGGTGCGTGGTGGCGGTGAACCTGACGCCCTGGACTCTTTCAGGCCAAGTATGCACCCGAACGCTCTCACAGCCCAAAACTGTGAACCCAATCCTATTCGCTCCTTACCACATGGATTTTTTTTCTGCACATCTACCTATTTCATTTTCCCGCTGGTTCACGGTACCATAGTCTCCGTCACGATCTTGAACATTAACATAGAACCCCTGTATTATCAGTCCTCTGCAGATATCCTGAAACGTATTTGGTTTTCAAACGAGGTGGGAACAAGGGTTGCATATAGCAACATGCGTGTATCGGGATCTGGTCATAGGACGAACGTGCGATACATGAGTGGGCCAATTGCATCCTAGCAAGTCCGCTTATCGGCCACCCTTGCCACCCTTCATCTGTTGTTTCGAGACCTTTGGTGCCGTGTTGACAGGTCCACGGGTGGCAGGCTAAACGCATCCTAATCAACGAACGCGGAAAACCGGAGGAACGACCACAACAAACCTTTGCCTTCTTCGATTCCTTTTCTTTCTTTTCCGTCTTGGCCTTTTGGATGGCAGCCAGCCGTGCTTGCGTACGGACAGCAGCGGTTTGGTTCCGCTTGGCAGCAATGGTGGCAAGGTCAGCACCAACGATACCACGTTGGTGCTTGACGGTTCGGCGTGAACGTTTCTTGGCGACTTCCTCTGTGATACCCTTTTTGTGCATTCGACGGTACGCCACCGTCCAGGCGATCTTGCGAGGGTTTTTGCGTTGGAGGAAGAGGGAGGAGTTCTTGGAGCTGGCAAAGCGGAAGATCTAGGGGGGATGTGGGGTCGAAACAGGCTCATGAATTGAAAGGGGAGACGAGACATACCTTGGAGTCTCCGCGAACAAAGAGTTTACCCTTTGAAGGGTAGATCTTATATCCCGAGAACGAGTCGATTTCGAGCTTCTGTACACCGGGAAGGACAGGTTGACATACGTCTCACCACACAATCGTCAAACGTACGTACCATCTGTACAACCACGACGGCGACGACGCAAGGGAGCAAAGGGTCAGCGGTACGATCCAGGACGAGCGGGCGAGATCAGAAAGGTGAGAGGCATCCACCATCCCATGGCTACGTCCAGCCATCCAACGACGTAATGTCAACGTCTCAGCTCCGGACAGGCGAGAGGGACATCTTGGGGACGGGTTCGTGCTGGATACGAGCGTGAATACGGGGCTTACCTTGATGGATTTGCCGGGATTTGTCGATTCTTGTCCGTTGGACGAGCGTGCGCTGCGTCGTGGCGGGAATTCAACACTCGGAGTATGCCGATCACAAATCAGGAAGTTCCGATTGCTTCCGGTTCTTTCTCCAAGGCATTGTCCAATGTGCAGAGGCAACCTCACACTGAAACTGTTTTCGCTAGGTGGGAAGACGTGACATAACCAACGGAGATCTTTCGACTACCCAATTCGCACTCGGACGCCCGTTGTTACGCCTGGGCCACTCAACTCACTCCGTTTCCCAGAACCAGACGTTGCATCACAATTCGCTATTTCCCGGTAGCTTATCCGAGACATAGGTAAGTTCAGGGCGGAAATAAGGGGGCTCTCTCAGAGGTGGCTCCGAGTCAGCAGTGGGAATGGTCCTAGGGATGGGGATGTGCAAAAGTTCGTCGACGGTTCTAATAGAATGTGTCTATGCTTGTAACTTACTTTCTTTTTCCCAGGCCATTGACAGGCCAACTCAGGTTAGGTCAGGTGTGCAACCCAAACGCCGAAGCCTTCACAGGTATATACTCGTAATGGTCACATCATGGACAGTCCACTGCCGGAGAAGATTGAATGCCGATGTGTATGTTGTCACTTGTGCTCGACCTCAAAAGTCTCGGTCGAAGTAAGGACAGACCAACCACGCAGACCTAGGCGACACGTCGTTGTCCGTTACAAGTGACGACTGTACCTAGGTCCCGTAACTGGTACATATACCGTCCGTGATACTGAGTGGCAGTCACTCAGTATTTCTGCCTTTTGCTGCAACGGTTACGCGCGGCGGTCTGACCGCTTACAACGACCCTAAGCCTATCAGCCATGTGACCAACTTAAATCCAAATGTATGCAAAAGATGAATTCGGTGAGAGTTGGTCTGCTTAAAGACGCTACAAAAACATCATCATCGTCCTCTAAAATTGAACTTTGAACTCGATGCTAGAAACTATTTCTTGACCACAAAGTGTGGATTGTATCTGTACACTGGTCGTCCATATCGGGCTAGCTACACGGGTGAGATCACAACCTTGCCATGCCCCTCCGGAAGATGTATCTTTGACAAGCCCTGCACATGGAATCTGGGCCTGCCATCATCAATGCACTGTGACTCGGACACCCCGCCAAGACTGAATTTGACTGTCGAGTGGGGTCGCATGGACGTATCATGCTCCCAAGCTCTTCCCAACAGCACTCGGAGGATCAACATCTGCGGTGATATCGACTACGAGATGTCACGTTCAGTTTGGTTTGGTTAATATCATCAGC
>JBBPMA010000504.1:0-22259 GCA_038090075.1 Xanthoconium purpureum | reverse complement strand
ATGATCCACATGGTGATCCTTGAGATTAATGACCACTGGCGCCCTAGCACCGTGGAGCAATAATGCACAGTTATCCTTCAATCAGCAAATCTGATGGTGGTCTTACTTACCCAGGTGAGTGGGGCGACTTTTACGTCTCGGACATTGCGGGAAATGTTCGAAGGGCTTGGAATGCAGGTAAGCGAAAGAAGTTTGATTATCTCGCTTATCGATGGAGACAAACTGCTGACCTGGGAATGTTCTCTTTGTATCAGACGCTTGGCTGGAGGGAAAGTAATGCAGGACTGATAGGCGCTCTGATAAATAAGGTGAGACCCGAACACGAAACGTGACGTATTTGCTTTCACCCACTTCCTTCTTCCCTGCGTGTGGTTATTCGTGGGGTATGCTGGTTTCTGCAGACTCTGCGCTCTCCGATGTCTACTCGGCGACGTACAGCATTTGGCCGGCTCCCACCGGGCAGCGCTAGTTCTACGCGGCTTAGCTCGGTCACCAGCTGACCGGTACGCACTGATCAGCTTCGCGATCCGTTGAATATGGTTGATCCCAGGCCACGCAGTGGGTTGGTGCTGAATATCCCGAGGCATTCGCCTGAACTGACCCCGAACAAACGTGGCTCCGTCCCCAGACATGCCCGCCAAGATCTGGCCGTGGTATGGTCGGATTGACCCCGCGCTCCGCCGCGACTTCAACTTCCTTACATGTACACCACGCCAATGAGATAGTTGGAAGGCTATTGTTTAGATAAAAACACGCTTCCTGACCATCTTCCTCTTCCTCGTTACCTTCATGGACCGTCCCCCCCTCTCCCCTCCCACCGCGCCGTATGGCCCCTCCGAATCGTGAGCAGGCATGCTGCTCTCCCTTCCTTCGAAGTCTCATTTTAGTTTCCTGTCCGTAGATCGACATATGCAGGACTACACCCAGCGGCCCACTCTCACCACGGTGGCTTCAACAGTGAATGGGGCCCGGAAGTAAGCTCTTTGCTCTCATTTTGGACGCTCGCGCTCAACGATTTGTAGCAGCAACAAGTGTTTTTCAACTATGTGATCCAGACGACGGGTGGCGGACCTTCCACAGCTGGGCATAGTACTTTTCTCTCCTCATTTTCACTAAACTACTAATGCAGCTGCGTAGAATGCCTCAGGCGACAAATAATGACTGTATTCATTATTGCAACTGGCTTATGCCCAACGGTATGCCTTGCAACAAAGGCTTCGCCAACTTTAACGGCTTGATGGAACACCTCGGCCGTGAACACGACGTGCAAGGGTCTGCGTCGCGGAAAGTTGCTTGTGGGTGGTTGTTACACCAAGGATTGTGTAGTCAGACGTATCGCCGGGATGCGTTCAGGCGCCACATTGGCATCCACGTTGGCCTTTTCGTTCGCTGCACTGAGTGTGGAAAGCGCTTCTCTCGCAACGACACTTTGCGTGCCCATTTGACGAAGGAGCATAGTATAGCATAGTTTCCCGCCGGTGTTGTAATTGTGTTTTGCTGTATGCAATTTCCAACAAAAGCTTAGTCTCGAACCGTTATAGGAAATTCGAGCGAACTCGGGAAGCAGATGTTTCCTGGGGACCTGTACCATCCATTGAGACGTGAGCGATTGCGCTCATAAATTTTCTCTAGAGCTACCATGATTATATCCACTGGGCAGAGAAGGCATACAGAAACATACTGCCAGGCGTGCAACGCGTCTGTTACGGTGCAGATATTGCGCATCAAGTATGGTTAGAGTGATACAATGTTGGGCGTGACGCGTGACGCATCAGTTAATCGGATCAGACACAGCAATGTGTTTGTTTACCAAAGGCTTCTGATCCAAACAACCACCTGCCCCGAGCACACCCACCATAACCGTCGCTTCCCTAACTCTTCTGGTACGTTCCCTGGCCAAACTGTCCCTAAACACCATCCTTACTCACCACAGTTGGAAGGCTCCTCTAGTACAAACGATACCTGCACGTCGCAGTCTATCTAAATTGCCAGTGAGTGGTCATCTTCGGTATCAAGTGAGACAAGCAGTTAACCTGAACGTGTGTTCTTGTTATCAGGCGCTTTGGCGGACAAAACATAGATTCGATTGATTGGGCGCTTTGATTGAACACGCTCGTATGAGGTACGAGAACGATGTTTCACTTACTACCCCCCACTCCCTACTAACATTTATTAGGTATCTTTCTGTCGACGAAGTTTTATTCCGATATCGCTCGAGGACACGACACTCACCCGACTTCCATCGGTTTACGCCAGTTACTAGGATCGCTGTTCGGTACGCGCCCAGCTGAGGAGTGGGCTGTGTCAAAACATCGCGAGGAATCTTCAAACGAAACATTTCGGGTTTCATGCATTGGTTCACTGCCGTCCAATCAGTTGGTACGCTTAGTTGAACGGGTCAAGCGTGCATTCGCGTCGTATGAACGTCTATGGTCAAGGACACGTACGTCATGCTCTTGCATTCTGTTTGTGTCACCAATTTCCATTGTTGACGTTCCTCTAGTCTAGGCTACCACTGTGTCATAGACTGGTCTTGGCAATACCAAACCCACCACCGTCGCACCATCAATATGGTCGTTACAAGACGCGTCGAGCGGGGTATGGATACCATGAACAAGCAATAGGATTCGACAGGTGGCAGCGAGTGGGTCCGTTTGGTATAGAGTGGACGACATCACCTTCGTCAGCATCCATCACGTTTCCCGCGAAACCAGCAAGCGAACTATTCCCAATAACGTCGTCACAGAATTAAAGGGCCATGACTGGTACTGATGCGACGTTCAACAATTACCATCCAACATCCAAGGCGTTATCCCGGGTTTATTGAAATAATTCCTCTCCCACGTTGCCTTCTGTGCGCACCACATCCTGCTGTTCATTGCGCCGCAGTAGTGCCGATCGAATGCGATTGATTATGCACCGATGCTGAAGAGATTCTCAGACGGAAACCGAAGGAGGACGCCCGTTGGAAGAAGATTACCCGTCGTGCCATCTGTGTATCAAGAGCGCCAAGTCGTACATCCCTGCGCTTCAAGGTTCACCTATACCTAGATGCGGGGTCGCATCCAACTTGCAACCAGTTACCAATCCCTGAAAGAGCAGTACGTCCAAATGAGCTGAGCTGAGCCTGTTTGATCGAAATGTTCTCCAGCCACAGATCTAGGTGCTTTTGGACCTTCGCGGTGACGGCACCGTGTTGTAGGGATGCTTGTACAGCCCCCTTGCTGCGCACTACAATCTCAACCCGGTCATACACGTGCGCAACCTTGAGGCTAGGACTCGCCAAGTCTTGCTCACTCCGCGGATTTGGGCAGTGTTGATCCCCTGGACGATGGTTCATTTGCTACCGCAGCTCCCATCACCCTAACCTCCCATCTCGATGGCGTTGGCGGAGCCTAATTTGTTAATCCATGCTGGCACGAACTGCCTGCCGTCTATCCTGGTTCTCCTGTGCATGTATGACTTCTGGTCAGTGGATAGCTGCCTATATGCGATCGGTAATACATATAATGAATCGCAGATAGACCATTGCTGGAAAAACTTCACCGCCTCGAGACCTAATCATGCGACCTCTTGTCATGCAGATGATTGGGATGGCGAGATATGGTGAAGTGCGAAAGCTTCGCGCATCACATTCGTGAGAGTCACCTTGAGATAAGAACTTTATTTCCAATTTTGGACTCTCATGTCATAATGTAATTTCACGTCGACTGCAAATATGTGCATTCCCAATCATCTCTGAAGTGCCATGTTGAGCCAATCGCAGCAACGATACATGGACCACTGGTTTACACTACAGGATACCACTGACCAAATGGGAATCTCGTCCTGCGAGAAAGTAAATAGAACTGAAGACACTCCAGCCTCACCTCAGTTCACACGCAGATGCGGCGGTGTTTGTCCGGCTGCTTCCAGTTCTTCCTGCAGCTGCCTGCAACGTCTTTCGGCTTCCTGTTGTAAGCGTGTTACTGGACAAATGCCATGTTATCGCATAACACACGGACCTGTTGCGCAACCTGTGCAGCCTCACGAGCTCTCCGCTCTTCTCCTAGCTTTCGTTCCCATTCCTGTAGGTGCAGAATCACGGATGTTGCCGAGCGGGCGTTATCATGTGAACGAATACAGACCAGTTGCGCAACCTGTGCAGCCTCACGGGCTCTCTGCTCCTCTCCTAGCTTTCGCTCCGATTCCTGTAAGTGAAGAATCATGGATGTTGCTGAGTAGGCGTTATCGTGCGAACGAATACGGACCTGTTGCATAGCTTGCGCTGCCGCTAGCCTCCGTTCCAACTCCTATGTGCAAAAGAATTCCAGTTAACATTTGAGAGCTGCATTGTGCGAAGTACCCACCTGCTGTGTTTGATTCGCCCCCCACCGCTGCAGGACATTTCTCCATTCCACATCGTATGCGTTGCATATGTCTGAAAGGCTGTGCTTGGCAAGCATGGAAACGTTGAAACGTCATCTACCGCGATCGCCGTGCTTATTGCACTCTTCTTGGTATCCAGGGAAAAGCTTCTTGCAGGCCTCGAAGATCGTGCCTGCATACCAATAGCAGTTGTATTCGTACAGATGGTAGTTCGGCTGGTGGTTGGTGACGACGAG
This sequence comes from Xanthoconium purpureum, assembly GCA_038090075.1. Taxonomy (NCBI): domain Eukaryota; kingdom Fungi; phylum Basidiomycota; class Agaricomycetes; order Boletales; family Boletaceae; genus Xanthoconium; species Xanthoconium purpureum. The sequence goes on along the minus strand of JBBPMA010000504.1, from coordinate 17,655 downwards.
CAAAAGAGTTGAGAGTTGGACCGCAGAGGGGATTGCGGAAGGTTCCGACTGTGATGATGGTGGGTACGTGAGAATGCAGAGTTTATCATAGGGACCATATGTTCTGGAGAGATAGGTCTGCAAGCTGTCTCCCTGACCCATGACATGCACTCTGTCGAGCGCCTCCGTGGGCTATTGGTATGGCACACATGGCGAAACGATCCCGGAGGTTGGAGAATGGTCTTTCACTGCACGGTCTACTACAGCAACCGCACGAGCAGTGACTGCAGGATTGGGATGGGAGAAGTATAGGACGAGGAATTCGTGCAGTTTTTCGTTTTTTGTCTTGCAGAATTCTATGGAAATCAGCTTGCAGAGACTAGCATCGTCGCGAAGCATGTCATGCCATAGCCGGGTCTCAGCTCTGTAATCGGACCCAGCGAAGAGGCCTGCTATGTAGGGTGGAGGTAGGGACATGAACCGACGAAAGAATGCAGCAAAATGGAGGTGGGAGCTAAAGAACTGCAACATAAGGCCGATGGCGAGTTGACAAGGGTTGCGGATGGCTGTGGTGGGATCACAGTGTTGGGGTCATTGGCCTCGTGGGGTGCGTTGATGCTTCTGTTGACCTCAGTTTACCGTGCGAGAAAAAGGATTGCCAGTATGGTGATACTGTCGATAGTCTTGGATTGTCATTGCGGGATATGTCGGCAGCTTCACTCATTCATTGCAGTCCTGTGGATCCGACGCTGTGTTGACAACATGCAAGACATGACATTGTTACAAGACAGCCGGACTTTTGTCGCCCGTGACGAAGATTCTTCACCGCTCTATGGTTGTACACGGGTGGGAGCAACACTGCGGCATTCTGGACATGGGTACCATGGGTGCAATTATTGGAATGGACCAAACCGTTGGCAATTACTGAGGTTCCGACATTCGGATATATAGGTGGAGGAATTGAGGACTGGAAGCATAAACAAAGACAAATATACATAGCGTTACCGCCGACGACGACTCTGTAATAGCCGATACCTCATATAGGTCTGGGACTCTCCCATAAGCCATACCCCTGCCTATCCCGAGAGGTATGGGTTATTACAGAGTCAACTGTATTCGCATGCCTCGGTACCCTCTGTATCGGGGCTACAGATTACTCAGTGATGATGCTCAAGCGTCCAAACGTCCAAACATCCAAGGTCTAATCTACGTCACAGTAGGATCTTCCACCCTGTAACCTTACTCTGATGCTAAGGTTCGCTTCATAACATTACTTCCCACGGGCATCAAACGGGATGCCTAACTACAGTATTACTGAATAGGTCGCAAACGACAACATGTGATTCGTTAAGGATATAATCAGTATCTCCGTGGGGTTCGGCTCCCCGTTGTTGTGACTCCACATGGCTGGTGTTCTTCGAATGGTAACCTCCCTGTCATGACTGAAGATCCAGCATGAGGGGGTGGGAAGGGCGGCGAGGTCAGAATGTTCAACAGATTAAACCTCAAGAATGGGTAATGGTACGCACATGTTTACTGGTTTGTGGACACGGGTCGGCAATATGGCACCCTAACGCCCTCGAAACGAGCGGACGAGCCGCTGAGACTGTTCAGGCACATAAGCTGGTGGGGGTGAACAAGACGGGTAGGACAACAACATCCACGTCCTTCCAAAATGCGTTATCGCAATTGCTCAGCTGCCCGAGGTGCTTGAGACGAGCTTGGTAGGAGGCCAAGGTTGAGATGGCCGGGCTTGCCAGAGTGAACATGGGGGACGAGATCAGCAGCAGCCGTGTGCCTCGAAATCGTATCCTCGAGTCAGCCAGCACCTCGAGGTATAGGCACGTTGCTCTAATACTTACTTGGGGCTGTAGGCATCATTCCATTTCCCACAATTCCCACGCTCCAAAGTCGTGGACGGGGACAAACGGTAAGTACAACCAACTTGAATTTTGTCCAGGCTTCTCCATGTCGCCTTTACATGTGCGTATGAATGCATGGCCAACCGCACCCACACTCTGAAGTGAAATTCCTTGGCATGGCTACAACGGTGAGCGATGTCGCAGTGTTTCCTCAGGCCTACTATGGAAAGCGTTGATACCGAAGGAAATTTGACTAGCTCGAGCTTGAGTATGATCAAGCTTGTTTACGAAAACTACGAGTAATCTGGAGGTAGGAAAATTAACGTCGCCAATGGAGAGGAGAATGCAGGAGCGCGGACAGGCTAGTGGGTATCAGATTACACGCAGTTGATCCGTCGAGTGGCATATTTGCGAGCTTGGTGAACAGGTAATGACACGTAAAACCATTCTAGTTCTGTGACGGGATGAGGAGACACTCCAGAACATTCAGAGACCGAAGGTTGTGTTCATAGACCAGATGCCAATATTGAGATGGAGAGGCACCTAACTTATCACCTTCACCACTGATCCACGCAAGCATGACAAACGATCTTCTTCCCAGCGACATTGGTACTGCGTAAGCGCGCTCGTCAGGTTCCGTTAGACCTCAAAGCCTTCTCTTCTTTGTCAGTCCATAACCCGTCGCCCTCAACTGCATAGGCAGGCAAATGAGACGAAATGAGCCAAAAGTACACCACTGCGGCACAGGATGGAAAGCGGGGTAGGAACAAAGATCCGCTTCATCGACGTCGAGTGGGGTTGAGTTAACCTATAGTTGGTTTGGTCCCAGCGACAACGTAAAACATCTCACTGCGCACTTACGGAGATGCTGCAAAGAATCCAACTAGATGGAGGAGACAGCGATACTCGAAGCAACGACTACGAGCCGCAAGAACTATAAGACCGTATTGCTGTAGGTTTATGTTGATATCAACAGATAAAGTCAACTCTCGGGACTCACCAACGCCCAAAGAGAAAGACGTAAAAATTCGGGCCATATAACAGCGCGTTGCCATTCCTTGGTATGACTGTGCTGGACGGTCATGGCGGGAGACGACAATCACGTAGAGCGCAGCTGGCCCTCAAGCGGAGATGAGGGGGTGATGATGTGTCTTGGGCCTCCCCTGGATCCCGCCATGGTCATGCCACCACTTCCTATCCACTGTAATATGCAGAGGGTGTTGTCTTGTTCAAGGTGGTGGCATACAGCGAATAGCAAGCAGAGCCGGCGAGGCTGGGAGCGCTGCGTTTTGTCCCCAAATCCGTGGAAAGTGACTGATATCGAAGGGGATGTACTGCGGGCTGAACTTGGGTTTCATCGAACGCGCCCGTCGGAAACCAAGTGCAATGTTCAACATTCAGGGGAAGACTTTGGGATGGAGTGTCAATAATGAAACAGGAACATTTTGAATGGCTGGGATGAGAAGAGCTCCCAGTCGTTTAGCCTGCTTAGTTGTAATGGAAGTGGTGGGTGAAAGGAGTACCGCACAAAAGCTCTTTGTTCGCCAGGCTCGAAGCTAGCATCGGACTATACGCAGTTGCGACCAGCTCGAAAAAGTCATGAACATCATACGTCGGGAATACGCTTGTAGGCATTGATTCTTCTGAAGAGGGGAGCTCAAGTGCTGCTGTGGATCTGCGCCATAGAAATGCGTAGGAACTTGAAGGCCCAAGGGGATAGGTTACAATCGGAGCAAATTATCTTTCAATCTCCGCGAAAGTCGAACTTTACGACGATATCGATGACCGCTCGACTCGACCTAGGATGCTTGCCGTTAGAAAACACCTCTAGTCCTAGTCGCATTGTCGTTCCTTCTGTTTGTGTGATACATCTCTTTCGAAAAGGCCTTCATTCAATGATGCCCGCCTCTTTGTGCCATTTGTGGATGTGAGCGCTGATAGTAGATACAGTGTATGGAGCTGACGATCCTCATCTGCGCAGGGATCGCTGGACTTGGCAAATTGACGTTTGTGGACGTTTATGACTCCCTGTCTAGCGTTGAGGTATGTTTCTTCTTTATCAATCCAACATCCCTTGCATAGGCGCCTTGGCAGTGTTGGCGACCACTCTTGGGATCGATAAATGAGGATTCGAGATTGCCGTTCGTCATAGAGGCGAAAGGAAGCGGAAGTGGATGCGCCGTAGTGTTAGGATGCACTCCGTCGCACGACATGCCCTAGAAACGATATCATCCTTCTCCGATAATCAGCAACTTCCAATTGATAACGATCCTAAATTCAGTTGTGTGAACTTAAAAGACGACACTGACAGCTTGCTTTTTTTCATGTCGTAGGCGGGGTCAATTAATGATGATAAGCATGAGTAAAATGTTAATTGAGTGGTGAGTGGTGGATTGGTAGATATGTACACGTTTATAAGCTGTAGCAACGGACTCCAGGCTGAATGGACCTAGTATACATTATAAAATAAGTGAGGAAAATCACAGCGCGCATGTAATCAGGTGATAATCATATACTAGCGTACCGCAGTCTTCCCCCACTTTCCAGAGCAGCGCAAGCGTCAATCTTCCGTGTGCCAGCGGGGTAGTAGGAGATCACAGCCCCTAAAGTTTGCAAGCAGCAGAACTGGATTTCGCCGCATGCCGCCCGTAGGCATCATTTCGAATGAGCTCTTTCCCGCACCCTTGATACTCTCACACCTCCTCGAGACGAACTGTGACAATATGTCTTGAAAGGCCAGACTCTTTCAGCATTGTCTGGCCGCAACTAAACCAACGGCAATCGGGCTGCAACTTGTCCCCCCCGGAGTCCCTCTGCCATCTTTGGATATGGACGTTGATGTTGTCTTGATATTTAATCACCATTGTAATTGTACAAGGTATTCGACTGTATCACCGTGAAGGCGTTTTTGTCCGTGGGATTGAAACCGGTCAGAATTAGGATATTCGAGAGGTCAAGTATGAAAAAGTCGAGGTCCAAGCTGCACGTAGAGCAAGTAACCTAGGCTCGGGGAAAGACCGAGAATCAGCGCGACTTTCCTGAGACTCACGGAGTAATTCGCGAATTCATCTTAACCTGGTTCCTTTGTTGACTGCGCTTTGTAGAGCAGCTATTTCTTCGTGACGCGACGATGACTCCGTGACACATCAGTGACAGCACTCCGACGCGTAGTCGCCACAGACGTTCATCGTTGACATCCGGCCCCCTCGAATCTTGTCAGAAATCGGCATCGGTTGCATGCACAAGGAGCGAAAACCTCAAGCCATCGGTTCCCAATGACACCACAAGCCACAAGCATTGGATCATTTGGGGACTCCTGTGAGTCAACCTATCCTTAACAACCTCGATGAAACCTAGGTCACGTATCATGTATTCAGTCTACGCATAAGCATCCAGTGTAGGAGAGTTATGATACTCGCCTGCCAGCAATTCTCGAAGGTCCTTTACTACCCACTCATCAATTTTCGATACTTGGGCCAGTTCAAGTTTCACATCCAGCGATTCACAGGCATCACCTCACCACGTCATGGATTGGTGGACGAGCAGGTGGTTCAAATAATACAGACAGATTTCTCCGGTTATCGAAACCCACTCATTTCGGAACTCCAGGTATGTCGGTTTTCATTTCAGCTGGCATAAACGTCCACGTATATTGAAACTTGAAAATGTTTCGAAGGTGCGTGTGCTTTATTGCAGTTGAACACACTTCGCCGTTCCGAGGTATTCACGGCGTCAACGTCATTCGCCACATGCATTGCAACATAGGTCAAACCAATGTTCGCTGGTGAGTCATGCAGGGATCTCCCGAATTGTGCCCTTTGTAAAACCCATAGTCAGTCAGGATTGTGCGACCGGGAAAATGGTACTTCTCCCGCTTATGATCCACATGGTGATCCCTGAGATTAATGACCACTGGTGCCTTAGCACCGTGGAGTAATAATGCATGGTTATCTTTCAATCAGCAAATCTGACAGTGGTTTTATTTATGGAGGTGAAAGGGTGACTTTTACGTCTCGAACATTGCGGGAAATGTTTGAAGCCTGGAATGCCGGTAAGCGAAGTTTGATTATCTCGCGTATCGATGGAGACAAATTGCTGACCTGGGAATGTTCTCTTTGTATCAGTTACATAGTGGGGAAAAAAACAAAGCCGGGCTGATTAGCGCTCTGATTTTTATTATAAATAAGGTGAGGCACGGATACGAAAATTTGACGTACTTGTTTTCACCCACTTCTATCGTTCCCTGCGGGTTGTTATTCGCAGGGCGTCTTGGTCTCTACAAACCCCTGTCTGAACGTCTACTCGGCGACGTACAGCATTTGTCCAGTTCCAACCGGTCCGCGCCAGTTCGCCATGGTTCAGTTTGGCCATTCTGATCGGTGGTCGCTGATCGGTCAGGCGATCCGACCATGGCTGACCCCCAGGCCGGGGAGCGGATTCGTGTTAAATATCGCGAAGTATCCCAGCCTAAACTGACCCCGAGCGGACATGCCCCCGTCTTCGGAGATGCCCGTTAATGGCTAACCGTTGCATGATTGGATTGACCCTGCGGTCCGAAACGTCTTCCAGCGGAACCTTCCTTACACGTACATCCCGCCAATGGGATAGTTGGAAGGCTGGGTGTCGGGATAAAGACACGCGTTGACCGTCCTCTTCGTTACCTTCATGGATCACCCTCCCTTCTTTCTTCCGACCGCGCCGTATGGCCCCTCCGAGTCGTGAGCAAGCATGCTGCTCTCCTTTCCTTCGAAGTCTCATTTTAGTTTCCTGTCCGCAGATCGACATACGCAGGACTACACCCAGCGGCCCACCCTGACCACGGTGGCTTCAACAATGAATGGGGTCCGGAAGTGAGCTCTCTACTCTTATTCTGGACCGACTCGCCCTTAACAACTTGTAGCAGCAACAAGTGTTTTCCAACTATGTGACCCAGACGACAGGTGGAGGATCTTCCACAGTTGGGTGCGGTGTTCCCCCCCCCTCATTTTCACTAGATTACTAATGCAGCTGCGTAGAGTACTTCAGGCGACAAACAATGGCGGTAATCAATATTGCAACTGGCTTATGCCCAACGGTATGCCTTGTAACAAAGGCTTCACCGACTTTAACGGCTTGATGGAACACCTCGGCCATGAACACGACGTGCAGGGATCTGCGTCGCGGAGAGTTGTTTGTGGGTGGCTGTCACACCAAGGATTGTGTGGTCAGGAATATCGCCGGGATGCGTTCAGGCGCCACATTGGCACCCACGTCGGCCTTTTCGTTCGTTGCACTGAGTGTGGCAAGCGTTTCTCTCGCAGTGACACTTTACGTGCTCACTTGACGAGGGAGCATGGCATGGAGTAGTTTCTCGCCGGTGTTGTAGTTGTGTTTGCTGTATGCATTTTCCAACAGAAGCTTCGTTTCTCGCACGATGCTGACAGTCCGAGTCACGCTTGGCCACTGTCACGACTCCGTCTTTTCCTCGAGATCGAGATGAAGCATGGCCAACCCCGGACTTTTTCTTAAAGTTCCATGGTCATTATAGACCGTAAACAACACTACGTGCTGGGTGTGAGTCTACAAAGAACCTACTCGACCGCGGCAACTGATCCACCTGCCATCTGCCCTGGCGAGCCCGCCAGGGTGGGTGCCAACACAAGCCATGTTCGGACCAAATAATTTGATTCGCCCTTACCCGCCCACGGATCAATCACTGCTGTGGGGACCTCTGAAGAAAAGTCTGAGCTGCAAGTGGATAAACATCCATCCACGAAACCAGTAGGAGATACGACCAACATCGCCATTGATAATAGGAGCGAGAGACCATACCGCCGAGTGCGGGAGTATTCAAAGTAGGACACGCTGGATCTGGACAAAGTTCTGTCATTATTCCGACGGGTATATGATCCCATCTAACTTAACCTAAAACATGTTTCCAGATACGATTCTTCGCCGCCGAGCCAATTGTTTTGGTTTCTAACTGACAGAACCCTCGAAATGAAGGTGTGATAAGCCCCGTTCAAGACGGTGACCCCTTCTGCCTCGTGTTCAATAACATGGTCAATTATCAGAGCAAGCCCTGGGTCGGGAAAAGGCGGGACCTTGCCTCGGCGCCGCATTGATAAGAACTGATAATGCGGCGTGAGTTGACGGAGCTACCGCAGATACTCGACCTCACCGGAAGTCATATCAAGGATCGTCAAGGTACATGTGGCTGATATATAGGACTGACATTAGTGCTGATCCTTGGAAATGGGATTTACCGACCTCATGGACCCTTTCACATGAACCAGTGGTCCATATACGTTGTGGGCCACAATACACCTACACGGCAAGTTACTGACAAGTCGCTTCTCAGAGAGCTGCTACAGCTTGGTCGTCGTGACAGGGATGCATAGCATCCTGACGTCATGCGAGGTACAAACGGATTTGAAATGGGGAGGGGTATATCTGCCATTTCCGTCCACATGGTGTAGCGTCACACAGTCTGAGGGGAGAAAATCTACGAACGTCCGCGTGGCACGGCGACATGTACGCAAAGAACGGTGCATTTCGCGACACAGCATCGTTGGCGGCCCACATAAAAGGATGCGGCGTCGCGGGATCCCGTATTCTGGAAAGTAAGTTCGGGACTAATTGGAACTGGAAAACAAGGACCATCGCCTCACAGTAATAATGTCCCATTATACTAGGATGCAGCTGGATGCGAGCAGAAACCTAGGGAGCCCAATTAGTGCTGACACTGTCCACGGGAGAGGGACCACCCTTCTGCGGCGAAAAGAAACCATCAGGTAGAGTGCCAGGTTCCACAGAGAAAATCGTGTTACAAGGATCAGAAACGACTTGTTAGCGCATAAACCCCAAATAGTAGGTACTTGAGCGTGCCAGTTGGTCCTTCCGTGCAGAATCTTCTACGGAGAAGTGGCATCCTGCCAAGGTACGACAGATGGCAGGGTGGGTGTATATTTATGCTTTGGTAAGGCAATGAGTACTTCGTTGTCATACACCTGCCAGTGAGGGTGACACCACCTACGGGCATACCTATATGTTCTCGATGGACAACGAGGCTATTCTTGGAATCCTCAGCGACCCTTACATCCTATATCCTCCAAGTGGTGACCTGTCCACTAGAAGGCAAGATTCCTTTGCTTCCTCAATATTGTGATTTCTAATGAGTCTGATCCAGCGAACCGTTTGATGCTGTGAACTTAGCTATGAATTTGTCAGTTGCTTGCAATAATCCCACAAAGCATTGCGTTGAGGTCATTTACTACAGACATTCATCGACGATGGAGCAGCCCTTTTCCAATGTGATACAGCCCCATAGTAGTTTGGTTAGTGTTCATACCCATGGAAGCGAATTCGTTTGGACCTTCTTCTTAACCAGGACGCGGAACTCCAGGCTTTGATGGAAACCATAGATCAGCCGGAAGAACATCCTACGGATAATGACGCAGTAAACACGGCACTCACTTTCTCTGCACAGGGCACTGGCCCTAGTTCCCAGCTCGCGTCATCGGAAGCTGATTTGTTCACGATGGACACCGAGACCGTTTTTCCACAAATCCTCAGCGATCCCTACATGCCACACCCTCTGGCAGAAATTACAGGCGACGAAATGTCCCCCGGAAGGCAAGGTTCCTTTGCTTCCTCGATGTTGCGATTTCTAATAAGTCTGATTTAGTGAACCGTTTGGTGCTGTGAACTTGCCTATGAATTTGTCAGTTGCTTGCAATGGTCATACAGAGCAGTGCGTTGAGGTCATTCACAGGCGTTCATCGGCAATAGAGCAGCCCTTTTCCAATATGATACAGCCCAATGGTAGTCTGGTTAGTGTTCTTACAAACGCATGCGAATTTGTTTTAAACCTTCTTCTCAACCAGGACGCGGAACTCCAGGCTCTGGTGGAAACCACGGATCAGCTAGAAGAACATCATACGAACAGCGAAGCAATAAATACGACACTCACTCTCTTTGCACAGGGCGCTAGTCCTAGCTTTCAGTCCCCGTCATCGGAAACCTCGTCCACCGATTCCCACCCGGTCCCAATTATAAGCTCAAAACACCATTCATACTCATGCTCCTGGCGTCTACACGATTCAGCTTCCCAATGCGATCACGTTGCACCCGACAGATCAGCATTTCTGCGTCACCTTGCCGAAATACACCAAGTTTCGGGTGACACAAGTGCAACGATCCCCTGTCGCCTATTGGGTCCCAAGATAGGTTCGGCGTGTACGGCGTCAATCAAGAGAGGAAACTTCCCCAGGCACGCCGACACCCATTATCCTCGTCGCTACCACTGTGAACAATGTCCCACTGGCACGTCTTTCTCGCGCCAGGACAGCTGGAAGAAACACATGAGGAGTAAGCATGCGTTGACACATGTGGAACTCTGATTCATTGCAGACTTGCCATGCAATTCCCAACTTTATTAACTTTCGTCTATGGCATCCCATACTCATGACATGTTGTACGTCTCGGATTGCAGACTACACTCTTTGGTAGATTGGTTTGTAGAACACTATGAGCGATTCTCTGTGCTACTTAGTATTTATGGCGGGTAAAAATACCAACAACTTACGTCTGAGTGAAAATTGAACGACGGAGCGATCGACAGCAACAGAAAATGGCAGGCAGGGTTGTGGTATTGGGGTGGCCCAGTGAGTTACAAAATCTAGGGGGTATGTTCAGATCATAGACATTGAACGTTCAGAGACTATAACCCACTAACCCACTAACCATACTTTCTCTTGTATCATCAAGGCTTGCGAAGATACGGATCATGGCTCCTGCCTACGGGACGGAGATGATCATGAACAGTATCATTTCAGATTTAATCACGTACGGGACAGTCCAGAAGATGAATGGGGGCACTATCCGAGAGAGTGTAGGTTTAAAAACGCAGCGCTTGCCGCGCCCACCTGTACTACAGAATGGCCCCAATATGGCAACCAATGAAGGCGTGCGAAACAATGAACTGCACACTGCCAGGCTTAGTAGACAGCCTTCCATTGTTCTCACGACTACAGCATTGTTGGCTGGCTCCTGACACAGCTAGAGGACCACCAGGGCCTCGCTGTGGTGCCTTCTTGACCTTGTTACGACGTCCTCCGGCCACAACGCCAGATTTCGCACACCGAGGACGTGGTAAGGGAAGTACTCCGACCTTGAATTCCACATTGAGCATAAGGCTGATTTTGAGTTCCTGAACGCTCGGAAGTGAACGTGGATATCCGCACATAAGGACTGAGGTTTGGGTGGCCATCCACATTAATTGAGTAAGTTACGCGGCGCGGAGTTCCTAATAAAGTGGTCGTTGTATATCAAGGCGATGAGCAGTGTCCAGCGGAAGAGGTAGTAAGCCTGACAGCCATCGCCACTGGCACACTACCGAGGCCCGGTCTCGTCCCCCATGAGAGCAGAGACTATGTTTGCTCACCGTCCACCGGCAGAGAATTTGTTTGGAACGTTGGTAATTCAGCCCCTTTGGACATGTCCGATCTCGCGGCTGAACCGGCCTCTCGGCGATCTCACTGGCATGTCGCTTCGCTGTAGCCTGTTACGTGATCGTTTCCTCAGGCCGCAATCTCGGCGGCGTAAGAGCATGTAATCATGGGACGGTAAGTGATGGTAGTTGGATCCCCCGTACCGTGTCCACTGATTGAGGATGATAGCAGGAACTCGCCTTGTCTCGGTCGTTATGGAGACAGGTCTATAAGCCTCGCCACGGGCACCATCCCCTCATTCTACACGCGGCCGAAGGTCTCCGGGACCCCCCACTCGAAGACAACACCGCAACTCTGTGTGGCGAAGCTGCGACTTATCTTTTCACATATTGTGGGGGAGCAGTACTGAAATTCCACTTGACATGGTGGCTTGCAACTGTTAGGATGTGCCTGTCGTCCAACCGGCTTGATGGCACTGCTTACCGTTCTCATGATCGCATCATTCCAGGTGGGGGTATTAAATCAGTCTGATGCTCACAGGTACAGTTTCAGAAAATGCCATTTGTGTTACAATGTAATGTGGAGCTTCGACGCTTACAATATAACATTGCTGAAATTCCTGGGCTCTCTTACATCTTCGAGTTTGTTTCAGATTATTTTGACTATATAATGTCCAGCAGACGAGGTGAATTTCTCCCTCATATTGATGCATGGAACCTGTCTCCTCAGATATGGCATCCACCAGCGATATTTCTCTCTTCGTTCTTGATCACTGGTCAAACGAATCTTTATTTCCCTCCGAACCATCGTTTTTCAAGCATCCCAGGCCAATTGATCCCAACGCTTCATTCGTACCAGCGCCCGAATCTCCCGTGGTGTTTCGTGGTTTAAGTACTCAAGATACTCCTGATTTTCGTAACGACGGAAACGGGTGAGCCTTAGATCTCATGATGAACGTTGCTAATCCCGGACGCAGAGAGGGAATACAGACTGGTTTTGCTTCAATTCAAGACACCAGGTAGTCCGCTGGTTTTGCTGTAGTATTGACATTATTGACACCTTCATAGAGGAGTGTCTGTTCCGTTGGACCCAATGATGTGCCACGTTTCTCCAGGCATTGTTGCTCCATACACGCCTTCGGGGTTGCACTCTCCGTTGGTGGATGTGATGTCGCACGGGTCATTTCCTCTCCTGCCTGGTATACCACTCCACCACTGGTACCGTTTCAATCGGTGATGATCCCACTCTCAGAAACTGCTGCTCCCTATAACACACTTGCCCTCAATATGGAACCAACGCCGCAGGCCATTCTGCACACACAACAGACCAACTCAATGATATACCATCATGGGGACGCCGAGGCCAAGGTTAGTACTGGTTCTCTGTCTCCAAACTCCCTGTCTTTAGCTTTTTTTCAGCCCGACCCCGCATTCCGCAAAAATACCACCCTGGTGCCATCCTATTCCTCACGCAAATTTAGTGAAAACGTTGCCGACGACGAGATGCAATTGCCAGTTGTGCTCTATCGCTCCCCGGAGAAGACGGCTTCATGTAGCCGACGTTGCCAACGCGCTTGCGCAATGAACATTGAAGGGCTGTGGATCGACCAAGACGACCTCTGCTCGATTGACCAGGGCGGAAGTGGTGCAATCAGCGTGCACCAGTGTCAATGGGACAAGTCCAGCAATCCATGCGGAATGTGGATCATTGGTTCCCGGCCGTGCATTAACTCTCATATCCGAAAGTGGCATCCACGTAGCTATGCGGACAAAATGGCCAAGTGCTTGTGGGACGGTTGCACCACAAGCAAAGCAATGCTGAAAGACTCTCTCAACCGCCACGTCTTGACTGTCCATCTCGGGGAGGGATTTTATTGCCACGGCTGCAACCAAGTATTTTCCCGAAATGATGTATACAATCTACATGTTCGGAAGGTGGAGTCTTGTCGGAGTGCTGGTTTTGCGATGGTGTATGGCACAGAGCAGAGGGTGGTCGACACACACCAGGCGTTGTGGCTAGGAGGTGCAGTCCGCTACGCAGACTGATGGTATCTACTAGATACGTACCTCCACTTCCTCTGTTGGAATTAGTGGGGCAAGCTCGGGCGCAACCCCGAGCTACACCGGACCGCGCCGAAACTGGCGCGCGCTGTCGTCTATCTTTTCTACGGTTCGTTTACCCATTTTAGTGCCTATCTTTTTGATACAGCGCACGCTAGGACCGCTACTGGTCCGTGCGCCTATTCCGATTCGACCCGCGCTCGTGCACAGGTCTTGGCCCGAGCGCGCCTTTGTCTCATTTCTTGTTCGTCTTCTACGTCCGTCCGTGTATTTAACCCCGCCTTGTATCGGTCGACACCTCAGTCCGTTGCCTATCGCGCACAACGACTGAGGTGAGCCACTCCTCGCATGTGTCTTACACTTTGTCGAGCTGACACGTACCTACTAGTTGTGTTGCCCCTCGACAGCCGTCGCGCGCTCGTATTGTTTCTATATTCTCTCCTGCTTATGTGCGATTCCAGTTACATTCTAGACTTCACTTAAGTAAAATGGAATAACTGGCGGTCCTTGCAATGCTCAGGCTGGTCGATAAACACTTACTAGTATATCCGGATTCCGGATCATTGAGGTAAAGCTGGATGGTGGATATAACGATGAGTCCACTTGGTGGTCGTAGCACAATATGATAGCCATCCACCGCCATCAAAAAAAAAGCTACTCAGAACAGGTAGAAATTGACGATCGAGACTCAGTGGTTCGCAGCAAACGAGGAGCTTATGCTAGTATAAGGACCAGTTTCGAGCTCTCGACTTGGGCCTGAGCAATGAAGGGAGTCGACTACAAGGGCGATATTTCGGCGAAATGCATTATATACCGGGTAAATACCGTATTCGCGGGACTGATCCTACCTGGTCGAGCACCGTACCTTGACGTTTGACAGCTCCCCTTCCCGCTGTGAAGTAAGTCGATCTATCGATCGGGCAAGCTTGTCACGGCACGACGTGAAGCACGGTGGAACAGAATGTTTTGCAGGAGAAACCAGATTCTTATCAAACGTTGCACCTAGAGATTGAGACCAGTCAGAGTACGGAGAGTTATCCAGAAAGCTAGCGAAGGTTCCTGCATAAAATCGAAGCGGACTCGCGGAGGGCACTCGCCGAGTCACGACGTTGAAGCCAGGAGTAAAAAGCATGAATATGGCGGCCAAACAACGCTGGCTTATAGCGTGCACGATACGACGTCACTGGCGGGCCGGCCTGAAGGTACTCTCGGACCGGCCATACAGCAAACGTCCCAAAAGTGGAGTCTTCACAAGTTTAGACGTCAGAAGATCTCTCACGCCAAGCATGGCCTAAACCCTACCCTCATAGTCCTATATCACGTCCGCAGCTACATCTTTGCCCTTGTTTATCCTGCCACAGCTAGTTGCTGTAGAGCGATTACGGAGCATTCGTAATCCTGAGCTCCTAGCCAATCGCCAACCCACATTGGCAGCCCATATGATCTCTTGATAGGTCCAAGTGGTAGACAAGAACCATCGCCTACCGGGAATGCCACGCCGCTTGGGAAATTTTCGACTCGAAAGCGGCACGTGCGGCAGGTGGCAGCCAAGCTGCCGAGGAAATGAAGGCATAGAAGGAGGCGGAATAAACCTACAGAATATCAATTTCTTGGGGGGTTGGAGGCTGGTAAGTGAGGGGTGCTGAAACAGAAGAGCGAGTGTGAATGATTTCCGGCTACTTGGAAAGGTACCGATCGGTATTCGTTGAAATATATGGTTACCGAAGCTTTTCATGAGTATAGATCCTGTGGTCCGGATACAACCAGTGGCATCCTTCGCATCCAATGATCATCATAGACGGTGGGTTGATGGCACCCCGAGGGGACAGAATAACAGCACCATCTCACTGGACAGAAGTCATTTAAAAGGCATTCCCTTCGCTGCTACGTTGGCGCTCATCGCCCCATTCCCCGCCTCCAAGATACCACCCTTTCCTCGGTGCGTGTATGCATGTGTATGGGGAACCGTGGTGTTTAACCTGGGCGACCATGAGAACCCGGAGCGTGGCCGCGTGGCGTTGGTGGAACATGTTGCAGGAAGATTCGATGCGTCTCAACGGTGAGGGTGCCAGCTCAGTCCCAGTCACTGACTCAGATCTCAGAGACGACCCGAGACAAACCATGGCCGATTTCGTCCACGCTCTACATGCGTTATTTGGTCACAGATCGCACGGTCATGTATGTATTGAACGCAGATTGTTGTTCAGATCACTCGGGGCACGAAAGAACATAACAACGTGCGTGCGTACATCCAGCAGTTATTCTCGTGCAGTTATGAATGAAGTAGCCTACATTCATCTCGCTGTTGCTGAGATATGCATGCAACGACTCGTCTGGCATGACTGGAATGTAGGAAAAAAGGTTCGATCAACATCAACTTGTATGCCTCGTTTTAATAGATCACTTGATCGTGAATTCGTAAGATTGTATGGGGCCGCTGACCAGGGACAAGCAGAAGAGTTGCGCCACTCATATGGGATAGTTCCACGCTCTATTCGCTACGGGTATGGAACATAATGCTAAAGACTACACGAACGCTATGCTCCGATAGGGGTCTTTCTCTCGGACAGCCACGTCGAAGTATCTAGAGGTATAATTACGAACTAGGATTTGCCTGCAGGAGGTCAAGGCCTCACTGGCACAGCACGAAGGCGACGCGCGGTTTGAATGACCGGGCTAAACACCGATACCACCGTTCACGCGAGACTGCCGCCGGCTTGCCTGATTCGAAAGTCCAACGCTCTTCGTGACATAAGGTGACATTTTGTTCGCGGAGTTTCAACCATTTATTTTTCAGGTCGTCAAGTTTGCCACGCACAGCACAGACAAGAAAAAAGTTCTGCGACGAACGGCCGGCATGCCACACGATAAGGTGTCGCGAACCTCCGCCATGGTATTCACCTGGTCATTGGGGGAGACTGAGCAAAAGGGATATAAAGGCGTGCAATGCCTTCACATTTGCCATAGCACTGTCATCACCTCCCTCTCCACTCAATGTCATCTCGCGCTCGATCCCAATTCTCTCTGCCCACATCTCCTTCTCAAGACATCGCTTTTGATTGGGAGGTCCCAGACTTTAGACGTGAGCCCATCGTTGTCTAACGTTACACATCGTCACCCCCGTGGAAGCGCAGGGAAACTACATCGATGGTTTGAACCCTTCAATGTTAGCCTTCACAACGTGAGTACTTTGTTTGCGTAAAATGTTTGCGCCGTCCCAAAACGTTCCTCGATCAGGAAGGGTGGACATTTCCATCAGTCACACGTTGGAGAACAAACAATTCCCGAGCATACACCCCTTCCCTGGCATGCAAACCAAGCGCAGTAAGACGTCGAGCTAAATCCGTATGTTGATCTAATCATTTTCTCTACTCGTTCCAGTGCTGCCCTCTCTACGTCCACCCACATAAATCAGTAGGTATTTGTGACATGCTGTTTAGAACGTCTGATCGCGACTTCACGGCAGGCAAATGCAATGCAACCCCACATTCTTGGGGCCGAACGACATACCAGTGATCCCAGAACCATCGCCTAACCCGTTCTCGCCCCCTGCAGTGAAAACCCACGACAATGATATGATATCAACTTTCCATTCTGGCTACGCCCCAGCCTCAGGTCCGTATGGTACCTATTGGGGTAGCCACAGGACATTCGAACCCTATTGGACACTGCACTCATCAACCAGACAGCTGTTCCCACCCATGGGACAAGATACCCACGACCTCGGGGATCATCTTCCCGGTCAGCTGACCAATCGAACTCTTTCGCAGGCACACCATCCCCTCTACTCAACCTCATCAAACCACCAGAATCTCGCAGATTTGGTTGACCCAAACCACCTTCCGTCACACCAATCATTCAGTCCATTTCCCTTTCGATTTCCCCCTTACACAACATCAACAGAGTACGTTGAACCAGCCCCACATGTTCGTTTCGTAGCCCCTCGAAACTCCACTGATTCATCTCGGCGCAAACGAGGTGCCCGTGCGGTCGAGTACGGCGGAGTATGGATCGATGAAGAGGAACTTCTCGACACCCTGACAGAACCCGACGGAAAGCTTAATGTCCATCAATGCCACTGGGAGGACGATCGCTCCGCGTGTCACCTCTGGATCAAGAGCGATAAGTCCTGCATCAACACGCATATCCAGAAATGGCACGGAGGGAAGCCCGGTGGAGAGAAACTGGAAGTTGGATGTCGTTGGTCCGCGTGCGGCAGGAGGATGCTGAAAGAATCGATCGCGAGGCACATTCTGAGCATCCATCTCGGAGAGATATGGAAGTGCCAGGGCTGTGGCAACAAGATTGCTCGGAAGGATGCTT
>JBBPMA010000503.1:0-22335 GCA_038090075.1 Xanthoconium purpureum | reverse complement strand
TATGATCAAGAAGAAATGGCTGAAGATCTATATGGATGACTTGGACATCCACACCAAGGACAACATCACCCTCCATCACAAGTGCATGACATGAGTACTCCAATGACTCAGAGAACATGGACTATCAATCAAACTCTCAAAATGTACCTTTGACATCCCTCGCATGGAATTACTAGAAATGATTATTGGACAAGGCAAGATTGAGATGGATGGAAAGAAGCTTGAGGCCATAGAGAAATGAAAACCCCCTACATCAGTCAAACAAGTTCAATTTTTTACAGGATTTGCCAACTTTTACAGGAAGTTCATCCTGGATTTCTCCAATGTTGTTGCTCCCCTGAACTAACTCACCTAAAAGGGAGAACCCTGGAACTGGACACCATCACAACAAAATGCCTTTGAATGACTCAAGAAGATCTTCTTCTTCGCTTCTGTCCTACAAATTCCTGATGTCACTCGTCCCTTCTCCATTGTGACTAATGCCTTCTTACTGGCCACTGGCATGATACTTATGCAACCTGATGAGAACTCTGACCTACATCCTTGCACCTATTACTCCAGTACATTCAGCTCTGCCCAATGAAACTATAACACCTATGACTGAGAACTTCTAGCAGTTATTCTGGCATTGGAAGAATAATGCCAGTACTTACAAGGAACCACTCATCCTATCACCATCATCACCAACCATAAAAACCTCTCATACATCAAAGATCCCTGAAAACTATCCAGACAACAAGCCAGATGGTCCTTATTCTTACAGGATTTTGACTTGCAATAGCAGGTTACCCCAGAGATGCAGATGGGCCCAGCTGATGCACTCTCCAGATGGGATCATGTTGACATCACTCAAGACAATGTGGATGCATCCATCTGTCTGGAACCAGTTATCATTAATGCCCTGGACTTCATCCTGGCCAAGAAGATTAGGTTATCCTTCCAGCTGGACCCCTTGGTTTTTTGAGCCATCAAAAACCTCCAACAAGAATCACCACTATTCCCTCATTCCTCCAAAGATGATTGGCATATATCAAACAGACATTTTTACTTCAAAAATCAGATGTATATTCCCCCACATGAGCAACAGGCCATCCTCTGGTCTATATACAGTTCTCCAACCACTGGCCATGTGGAATGCTTTCACACCAAAGCATTACTGGAATGTGATTTTTGATGGCTAGAACTCTCATCCTTTATAAACGCCTTCATATCTGGACACATGATATGTCAACAAAATAAGATTAACCACCATCTGACTCATCCTCCACTAGCTGCCATTCCCTCTTCTTGTGCCCTCCTATTCAAACAACTCTCTGTAGACCTCATCACTGATCTTCCTCTCTCCAATGGGCATGACTTGTTAATGGTCATGGTTGACCACTGCCTTATGAAGGGGGTAATTCTCATACCTTGTTCCAAAACAATTGATGCTGCCAGAGTTGCCAGATTCTTTGTTTCACATGTCTTCAAACAATTTGGACTTCATAACTTCCTGATCTCTGACTGAGGTCCACAATTCACATCAGCTTTTGCTAGAGAACTTGCTTGACTTCTCCATTATGATGTCAAACTATCCACTGCATACCATCCACAGATAAATGGACAAACTGAATGCACCAACCAGGAAATTGAGCCATACCTCCACATCTTCTGCACCAACAATTCTCAGAAATGGTTGAACTTCCTTCCTACAGCTGAATTTCACCATAACTCTATCCTACATAGCTCCATCAAGGTTTCACCTTTCACTCTTCTTCATGAATATGAACCTTGGGCATATCCATCCTTGGAAAAGACCTTTATTCCAGTCCTGGAAACTTGATTGTCTGCCCTGGAAGAAGCACAAGAGGAAGTATTGGCTGCCCATGAAACAGCTTGTTGGATCATGAAAGAACGAAACTTCCAGGACTTTACCCCATGGAAAGTAGGACATAAAGTATGGCTAAAAGCGACTTATCTTTGCCTCAATTACCTCTCAAGAAAACTAGTACCCAAACAACAAGGCCCCTTCAAGATCTCTCAGGTACTAGGTCCCCTTTTGTATTGACTCTGACTCCCTCCAATGTGGAAGATCCATGATGTCTTTCATGCCTCCCTCTAATCTCCCTACAAAGAAACCAGGACACATGGTCCTAACTTCTTGAAACCTCCACCTGACTTGATTGCTGCCAAAGAAGAATACAAAGTGGAGCAAATTGTTTCACATCGGGGCACTTCGGAACACTGCAGGTTCCTGACAGCATGGAAAGACTATCCCTCCTCAGAGAATACCTGGTAATCCAAATCCAACCTTCAACACACATCTGACATCCTCACTACTTATAAAAAAGTTCACCAGCTCAGATATATATATAGAAATGACAACATGTGCTTCACTCCTCAGCATGACAACTCATCTACTCCCATCAGACCTGTCAATATCCCTTGGATCCTGGGACTTACAATACACCAACTTGCCTTCCTTCAATGACATCAACTCTTCCTATCATACACCAGGGAACACTCCTGGTGCTGCAAGGAAATTGGGTGCCCCATCCACTACTGAAACAACAGGACGGGGTGTTTCTTTGTGAGTACCCCCCTGTGCATGCAATTGGGTGATGTCCTCTTTATTTGGTTTGGAATCACTCTTGCTCTCTATGTTTTCTTCTTCCTTTGTAACTTCAGTCTTTTTACATACTTTGAATGCTCCTATTGTTGCAGGTGTCAAGAAAACATCCACCTCCCCACACTCCCATGCCATATTCCCTCTGCCTCAAATCATATACACCTCCCCACTCATCCCCCCCCCCCTTGATACTCATTCTATCAGAACATGTTTCTTCTCTACATCCCACATCTATACTCTCGTTATCCTTGCCATTGCCTCCCCCACCATCCTTAGCACAATCAAAAGGCTCCCAGCATATAAACATGACACCAACTGCCAGGCCCTTGTCCAACTTCTCCACCACATCACTCTTGCCCAACTACAACTCTTCTGAGCTTGTCCTATTGACCTTCCTGATTCACTCAGCCTGCCTCTTCACACCACCCTCTCCTTCCTGCCTGGACCAATCCTTCAACTCCTTCTTTCCAACTCCTTCCAATAATACCTGGAGGAGCTCCCAAGTACTACCCTTTACCCCACCTTCTTACAGGTCTGGCACACCCTCACTCAAGAAGAGCAACAACATTACCACAATTTAACTAGTGAACAAACTCTTGGTTCCCCTGCCCCTCTCCCTTTAGTGCTTCATCTCTCCTCCCCTCCTGTATTCCCAGCTTCCTGAGAATTAGAATATAATGTATCTAATCCTGACAACTATGGATTGGTACCAACATGCACCCTTTGCAGACAGAGGAGTCATTCCAGGGATGAATGTCACCTTCAAGTGTGCTCCTATTGCAACAACAAAGGACACATGGAAGCTCACTGTCCACTTCTCAAGGAATCTCAGGTAACAATTTGGCACAAATATGGAGGCTCCTACTCTGAGGATGACAACCTCAATACCCTTGTGGATGATGATTAGGGACTTTGGTAATCTTGAGCCTGGAACTCAGATATACAAAAGGAGTAATCTTATGATTCAATTTCTTTGTATCACTTTTTTTCTCATCTCCATTACCAACACCCTTATTTCTCCTTTGCCCCTTATGTATGAGGAACTTGACCTTTACCTTCTTACTTTCTTCCCTTTCTCTATTTCCCTAACCTTTCTCATGTGACTTACCATGTGACTTACTACCTATGAACTGCATCTCTCCTCTATCTACTTCTTTTATGGTAGGTACATTTTCCTGACCTTCCCTGAAGATATTACATAATCTCGTAGTACTTAAATACCCATGCAGCATATAACCTTCCTTATTCTTGTTCTATGCAATAACAGTATTCTACTTGCATTCACAACCGTTTGTTGTGATCCAGTCCTTCCTGAATCTCTTTCTTAGAGATAATCCTTGAGTCTTCCCTGAGGACATAGTGTCTCTTCATGAGTACCTCCCTCAGAGTCAGTACCCTTGACCCTATGATGCAAGTTCAACAACTCACATAACACCAAGTCCCCAACCCCCATAACCAACATCTCAGCAGACCAAATTCTCATGCTTTTTCAACTCCAACACAACCTCCTCTATGCCACCTTCCTTGAAACCCTGGACCTCTCCTCACAAATTAAGGACTGTGCATTGATACAAAATTCCTCTGCCCTCAAGGATGCGATTGCCATATATCGCATCTACATTACCTTCTGCAATGTCTATGCAGAACACCCTTCTCCATATGAATGTTGCAATGCAGACATTAGACAACTCATTCTTGAACTTTGTTTCCATTGCTTTCAACTTCTTATCAATCTTGGCTTTCCCAGTGTGCTGGGTGGACTCCTCCCTGATTTCACCTATCTCCACTTCCAAAATATCCTACACACCCTCTTTGAAGCTGACCTTACTTGCTTTCTGGCTTTGTCAACTCCATCCCAGCTACCCCTGAGCCTCCAGCTGGAAATAGTCCATGATCTCACACTTCCAATGGCAATGGAGATAACATCTTCATCTCCACCTTCTGTCCACTGTCTTCTCCACACTACATTCCCTCTGGACACAGATCTGTCATCACTTCAATCTTCCAGAACCTTCCAGCTCTTGCTGTCCAGATTGCTTGCTCCCTTATGGCAGGTAGATCTTCCACCAGTTCTGCAACCCCTATTCCAGTTCTGAACCTCTCTTCATGAACTTCCCTCTTAGTGATCATTTTCAATACTGCTACAGGTGTTTCCATTGCCATGGCTAAGGTCACTTCTGCACAGAATGCCCTTAATACACCTGGCCCTACTGTGACACAGCCACCCCTGGCCACACTCAAGAACATTGCCCTTCCAACCCTCACCTTGCCCCCGACTCCTCCACTAGAAACTCCACCAGACTTTCTGGTGTTGATTGGGACTTTGAGGAGGAATTTGACTTTCCCACTACCAGCAAGCATGGATTTCGATTTGCTGAATCTTACAAAGGGGGCAATGTTACAGATTTCATGCCCTTTGATAAGATCCCCCCCTTTTCCCTCGCTTCCTACAGCGACCTCTCTACTTCATTGGATAACCACCTTATTCCATACATGGGGATGCCTCTGTCCAGATTCAGATTCTTTTTCTAGATTTCTTGCACAGTTAGGCTTCTATCTACTGTGCATTAGTCTTGCTGTCCCATTGGTCTTCTGCCCTCCAGATACATCCAATCTCTTTTCAGTCTCATTATGGCTCTCCATGCATTTCATATCTTCTCTGCTTCTGATTCCACAGTTTTTTTGCAACACAGAGCTCTGTATCCCTTTTGGAATGGATCTCTTCTGGTCTCCTGTATGTCTTCCCTTTCTGCTCTTCCTACAGCTCTCCACCTCTCCCTTTTACACATAAAACACCTTTGGGCTTCCACTCTTTCAAATATACTTTATTCCATCCTGGTCCATGCACTTTCCTTAAAGATATATAAATCCCTTCATATATGCTGGCATTCTCCAACTAGTTCTATGCATTTGCATTGTAACAGAGTCCATTACAAGGCCCCTTCATCAGTTCCTTAAAATCCTGTCTGCCTCACAATTGAGGAGACTACTCATGTTACCACCTTCATCATGGTCTTTGCCCACTTTGCTGGTCCTCTCATGGATCCCTCAAGTATCACTATAAGTATACTCACATCCAGGAAAGACCTTGCCAATAAGACCTATGACCTGCTTTACCAGAAACTCACCTTTGCCCATAGGGAGTATCCTTTGTCTTGCAACTAGAGAACTATGCTCAACATAACAGCTTCCATGTTTCCCCTTATATTACATTCTGTCCTGATCTGTATGCTGTGATACAAGGTATATAAACCCCTCTGTACTCTATACTTTTTCCCAGCTAGTTCTCCACACCTTGCATGGTAATCTAGTCTCTTTCAAGGCCTTTACTGTCTTTAAGACTGGTCACCCTCTGCCTTTCATAGAAGAGGAGTATACTTGTGTTACCACCCAGTCCATGATCTTTGCCCACTTTGCTGATCCCCTTAAGGATCCCTCAAGCATTACATCAAGCTTTGCACTTCATAAGGAAGGCCACTTTAATAAGCCCTTCACTTGCTAGGCAGCTCCAATAAACCAGGAAGTCTCCTACAGAACAAGACTAGAAAGCTACACTTAACATAACAACCTATATTAACTTCCTGGACAAATGATCTCTTTATATGACAAACAACCATTTGATCTCATTGTTAACATTCACAAGTCTCTTTTACATAGTTGTCCAGTCATCATCTGTAATTTCAAAGACAACAGCTCTTTTGAGCTTAGTTTACAAAGGTCTCCTTTATTCTCTTGGTATATCTTTCAACATGTTAATTAATATACATGGTCTGTTTACATCTATTCTTTCTATCTTGTTTTTGATGTATTATTCAGATATCCAGAAATACATTGCTGATTTTCCACATCTTTATGTTTGTGGAATGATATCCAGCTACTAGACAGGATTAATAATCCCATCCAATGTCAATTCACTCTCAACATACCCTTGACTAATCATGCTATGCCTTTATCTATAAGGTATGTAGATTTTTTTTATTTTCATGATAATGTCCACAACCTACATCTGTAACAGCATGCTCAATGATGATCATATTGTTATGTGGAGTCAAATTTAATGCAATGCATTGTTTGAAAAATACAAGATATCCATAAATAACATTACTGTCTGTTCCTGGGGCTTGAATACATTGAGATGCTAATGGAAAGGTTACCTATTCCATAGCATTAGCATATTTAGTTTTAAATTATAAATGTTCTATCTTGTCTGTGATCCCACCAAGTCCCACAACAAGATGTTAAGTCTTATTGATAAATTGATTATTAGCAAGAAAAAAGAGTTTCCTGACCTACATGCTGAAACTGTTTATTTGTATTTTCAACAACCTGATATATGCTTGGAACCTTCTTTAATTTGATTGCTGACCAATTTTATATAGCATGCAACCACTTGGCCAAGTCCACTTGGTTTACATGCCTGTTATCTCCTTCACTATTGGGGGTCACTTTTATTCTATAATATTCTCCATCTCACCAAACTTGCATCTCATATTGATATTGTACACAAAGGAACTCTTATGAATCAGATTCACCATCATGCATTTGAAACTCTTGTTCAAATTCCAAGCAGAGTAAATCATTATTTGAATTTGTTTTTCACCTTCAGCTGACTATAGTAGCATTGAAGACACAAACTCTTGCTGCTTTATGTTTTATGATTCTCCACCCTAAGACATATACATAGAATGCCAGGTCATGATATCTGGCCAACCAAACCCACCACACTTGGGCAAGCAATTGCAAAAGATCTCCTTCATTAATATCAATTAGAGAATTGTACAGGTAAACTTATAGGTATCAGATCTCCAATCCATATTTGATCTGTGAAATCCCCAGATTTCACATTTCATGGATATAGGTGACAGGTACAATGGTACATATTCATTATGGAGTCTTTCACTAATTGGAAATGGAAGTGGGTAATGATTAAGGGTGGAGAACCAGCCAGATCAGATAAGGGAATGGAAGGCTAAGTGAGGGTGAGGACATGTTAATGTCATATTCAAGTTGTCATTATATTGTTGGCATTGCATTGAGTTACATGATTATGTCATCAGTGAGAGAGGAAGAGGGCTGTGGCCAAGATCTGTTGTCATTATTGTGAGAGATGCATGAGATGCATGCAACCTTGTCATTAGTATTGCATTGTTGTTTTGTGACATCATTGTCATGATATTGTTGTTGTAAAGTGGGTAAGGCCAAGGAAGATAGCCTATTGTCATGTTGTCCTTGTCATGTTGTCATAGCATTCTTGTCACAAGGTGAATAAGAACAAGAGAGAGAAAGAGTGCATGTAGAGAATTGCATGGATAAATCCAAATCCATGGATACCAGAATTCCAACCTATATCTAACCTGTGCTTTTATGAATCCATGGATTGAGAGAGCAGGGAATAATCAAAAAAGCATATACATAAATACAGGTGGATGGAGAGCACACATGTATAATATACTCACAGATGGTGAACTGCATGAAGAAAGAATGGAAGAGGTCATCCTTGTCATTACATTTTCATCAGGAAAAGAAAGAGGGCAAGGGTAATAAGGGTGAGGGCATGTTATGGATTTATCCTGTATTGAACCCCAGACCATGGAAATCCTCGAACATTCCCCCAATCGCCCTGTCATCCTCCTCCCCAGCAATAATCCACAACCGTCCCCGACACCATGCTACCTACCCACAATACCCTCTTCACTAAGACTACCTTCCCTCATGGATCGGAAACCTCTCTAACCCACTCATATCACCCATGGACAACCGGCCCCCTCTGCCTTACCTATTCCGGAATACCCACTGGGATTCCCCAAATGGATTCTTGTCTTAGAAGTTCCCTCACGTTTCACAGCATGGTTAGGCTTCTATCCACCATGACTTCTCGATATCCCATCGGCCTCCTGCCTTCCAGATCCAGTATTAGATTCATTCCTACCTCGGTTTCCATACTCGGTTTGGCTTCTATCTGCTGAGTATTCTTCTGCTCTTCTGATTTCCACATTTATCTTTGCAACATGGAGTTCCACTATCCCTTCTGGAACAGCACTCCATCGGTCTCCTGTATGTTCCCCCTTCTGCTCTTCTTGCGGCTCTCCGCCTCCTCCTTAATATTCCCAGAACATACGACGTTCCATCCCTTTCCTATTGGATGGAACATGGTCATCTTCATGGAGCTATCTCTCCTTCGGGCTCCCACTTTCTCTTTATGGTAACTAGCCCTTCAGTCTTAGCTTACAGACCACCGACAGCTCTCTGTCTCCACCTATATCCTTATAGTTCCCTTGGTCCATGCACTTACCTTACGGATATATAAACCCCTCCATGTACACTGAGATTCCTTAGCTAGTTCTATGCATTCACTTTGCTTCCTAGTATTCCCCCAGGACCTAGTGCATGCATTTGCATTGTAATCTAGTCCATTCCAAGGAGTCCTTGCGTCCCCTTGAAAACCCCGTTGCCTCACAGTTGAGGGATCGCTCACATTCACACCTAGTCCGTGTGCTTTGCCCCATCTATGACTTACTCTTAAGTCCGTCAAGTATCGCTCCAAGCTTTACTCTCATCCAGGAAGGCCTCGCCATTAAGCCCTTGCCTGCCAGGCTACATCAATAAAACCTGTCGGCCGCCTCACCAAGTCTTACTAGGTGGTAGCCCTAGGAGCACCCGTGGAATACTAGAAAGCGACGCTCAACGTAACAGTGCAAGAATAAGGGCACATTGTCATTATCAGGCAAAGAGCAAGAATAAGGTTAATGATGAGAGCATGTTGTTGTTGTTGTAAGAAGAAAAGGCAAGGGCACATTATTGTCAACTTCCTTGTTGTCAAAGTTAGAATATCATACATTTAAAAAAAAATAAAAACTAACAGCTGGGTTACCAATAGCCTTAGGAAGGTTAGGATTCCTAGCCAGAAACTAAATTAGGACTTAGTCTATGCTCTATATAGCCAAAAATTAATTTCTCCAACATATTTGTATTTGGGTTGCATGGATAATTTGGACTTGCAATTCTGGGAATCATCTTGTGGTATTTCAAATGATGACTTTTGTATATAACTTGCTTTTAGATTTCTTGAAAGCAGCAGTCCTTGAGCCAGAAAAATCTTGTACCTTGGTGTCTGGTTGTCAAAGGAGTGATTACCTGATGAAAGATTCATAATGATAAGAAAAAAGCAATGTAGGAATAGAAAAGCTGAAGGAGAATATAGATGAGGTTGAAGTTTTGATACAGATAATGTTCCCAAATGGCTGGCATAGTTTCATTACTTTGTTGAATATTTTGTATTGTTTGATGCAAGTCCATGATTGCTGTGTTGACTAGCCCTAACCCTATATTGGACAGGTAATTTTGACAGATAAAGATAAGCATATTTTAACAATAAAAATCAGTTTCATAATTATTATTCCTATGAATGGTGAGTGAAATAGGATGAAATCTTTTCAATAAATACTATATTATAGTGTTTAATCATGAATTCTACAGTTTCACCAGTTTCAAGTTGCAGATTTGATTCTAGAGTTTTCCTATGCTTTTTTAAATTCAAAAGCATGAAAAGCCATTTCCAGATCCAGGACTGTTATAACCAGTCAAACCCTACAATTTCAGTATTGCTGGAATCACTGAAATCCAAAGGAAAGTGGCATTTTCTGCTTGGCAATCCCTTTTTGGACATTATCATACTATTCATTCCATTTTGCTTCATTTAACCTTATTGAAATATGAGTGTGCCTCCACCATATAGTACTATATATGTAATCCTATGCTTCACCTGTTGACACCTTAGTCATTTCTGCCCTCTTTGGGAGCAACTAAGTGCCAATCTACTTCTAGAACCTGATAGAAAGTAATGACTATAACTGTTCCATTCATTCAATGATTTGACTTTTTTGATGATTATGCCATCATTACCAGAGTATTACTATCAAGACTTTAAAGTAAAGCAGAGTAACCAGAAGACAAGCTAGAAATAAATCTAGAAATAGACTAGAGCTCAGTTCCTACCAAAGAGGGCAGAAGCAATTGAGGTATTAATATATAAAGTACAGGGTTAGATAATATATGGTGAAAACATACTATCTAAATGAGTTTGAATAAAGCAAAATGGAACAAATACTATGGTAATATCCAAAAAAGAATTGTTATGCAAAGATGACACTTTCGAGTCTGGAACTACAAGTTCCAGTGGTTTCAGCAATTTCAAAAATGTAGGATTTGACTAGTCATAACACTTTCAAATCCAAAATGGTATTTTGTCAATTACAAGAAACACAATTCCATCCATGATATATATTCTCTATATACAATGCTTACAAGTATATAAGTGGTTTTGAAAAGTACCAGCTAAGGTGTTGTTGTTATTCACCTAGTTTTAATCATTCCAATGTTTCTAATGCTGTAGATTTAATACCTTATGCTATATGTATATATAGGAAATAATTTTGAACTTTCCCATATTCATGTGAAGCTTAGAAATGTGAAAGTGTTGCTTGATGGCATATTGTTTAGTAACGAATTTTATCTTTCCTTTCAAGACTTTGCTTTAAGATATTGTACTTTGGAATCTAATTGTTAGATGTGAAGTTATCAAATACAGAAAAGAAAGATAAAGTAAAAGAAATCAAATTACATAGAGTGAAGTAATGGTGAAGTTTGATAATTGTTAAAAAAAAGTGAGTCCAGAAGTGTGCTGGAAGAATTAAGAAAAGGTTAAGGCAGAGTATACAATTGCTTAATTGGGTAATTTGTATTGCATAATGTGGGTCCATGTGGGTCCATATTTATCATATTGGTAATCCTAACCCAGGATGGACATTTATTTTAGGCAACTCTAAAATGTAATATAAATAATCTTGTTGAGCTTATATCTCAGCAATAGCACTGCCAATTTTTATAAATGTTAAATTATTGGAATCCTTTTGATGAGAGGATCCTGAGCATATATAATTTGTGTCAAAAAAAAAGTCAACCTTAGTTGACTATTGATAAACCATGCCCAGCACCACAAGTATAGTATACATTCCTTGAACTATGGAGCAAATCATTACAGAAACTATATTTATCAATTAAAACAATCTGAACTTCATGTGGGCTTTTCACAATGAGATTTTTATTTTATTTTTTGATTGCTATACAACATCAACACACACTTGATAATAGATAAGAATTGTTTCTAAGTATATTCATTATTATCTTTGGTTCTGCTTTCATCACCTTTTACAGCACTCTGATGAATGTGAGGATATTTTTTTGCCACTCGAACCTGGTTTTTTGCTCAATCTTAAAAAAGACAAAAAACTTCATTGGATATTTCAAGTGAACAATGAGTGGGACTATGGAATATTTTATGAAATTATTGAAGACAGTAAAGGATTGTTTTGTCCAGTAAGCAGATTTATGAATTGACACAGACTAAATTGCTGATGGTAGTAATGTAATAGGGCCAGTGATTTTGCAACACCAAGTTTATTAAGCTGCTTCAAAAGTGTATGTTCAATGTTCCCTCACTTGACTGGTTTGGGTTCATCAACCCCTTCACCAATATAAATTCACCTTGGAGTGTGTTGGAGCATCCAATAGCATACCACTTTGCAATTACAATCAGTTGGATTTGTTCTGCAATTTACTCTAATGAGAGCACACTAATCTAATTTCTATTAGGTTGTTGTTACTGCACACATTGATTTTCCAGAGACATATCCAGTCACAATGACTTGGCTATCTAATATCCAACTTGATTATTGAACTTTTGGCATTGATATAGTGGTAACCCATGCAAGTGGTGTGAATCAAGGGAATCACATTCATGCTGTGATTAGTGTTTAAAAGTCCAGTTGGCAACTGGACTGGACTGGACCACTTGCAACCAATGCTATTTGGTCTGGCTGTCTTGGATTTACAAAACAATTGGTTTAATCTTTTTAAATTCAAGAAAACTCAAAAACCAGTCCAAAACCAGTTTCAACAGGTCCAGACTGCAACCAATTGCTTTGAAACCTATGCCCACTAGCCATTTTTCCCCATTTTCCATAATATTTCCATAATTCTTAGAATTTATTCTGGCTAGTTACAAATAAAGAGTCTTTTAAGCATGTTAAAATGACACCCAACCCAGAAATAACTATATTTTGGCAACCCCTCAACTGAATTACATAAATCTTGAGTCAATAGAAGGCCAAGAGTATGTACTATATTTTATCACACCAGATCTAAGTGAGATTTCCACATGCAACCAAATTGTGGACCAGTATTTCAAAAGCCAGATCTAGAACTGGTTGCAACTGCTCAGGGGGTGTTCTGGACCAGTTCAAAGTGGTCCAGTTGCACTATTTGGGGCTAAAAAACCAGACTGGACTGGACTTTTAAACACTAGCTATGATATAGCTTAAATTCTTTCCAAGCTATTCTAGCACACTTACCTCAGGTGGCAGCCTAGCTTCTGAGTCTGAAATTTTCTACAGCTTTAAGGCATGCTATTTTGTTGTTAGCTTCACTCATCTGCTTACATTTATTCATGACATTCTATGTCAGACTTTGTATACTAGTAGCAACTTGAATGAATGTTATGTTACACAGCATGCTTAGCTGAATCTAAAAAATGTGCAAATGTCAACCATGGAATGGATAGAAATTTCCAATTTACCTTTGCATTGCTTGTTGCAGCTTGTATGAGAAGATAAATGATTTGACATAAAATTCCATAGCTTGGTTGCATTTAATTTGCTGTCTGTGCAATGGTACACCATTATTTAGCAGAATGGCTCTTACATAAATTAGAAATGTTGCCCTAAGTGGACCTACTGAAGGTTGCTAAAAACAGGCATGAACATTTGGATCCAAATGGGAAACTGTCAACATCTAGTTCTGTGCTCTTGAAAGTATTTTCTAAAGCATGGATGATGGATTTGCTAATAATTTGATTTATGAAGAAGTTGTTAATGATGTCAAGCAAACATGTGATGAGGTTGTGGTAGTGGACAATGTGACCTGCAACAAATAGTACAGCGAAAAGCTGGAGGGCAAACATTTCAGCTTCCTTGTCAATAAAAAGATATGCATTCATAATACATTAATATACTGTGGTGAAGATTATATAATCCTTTAGTTTATATGCTTAATAAGCATCCATAAAAAGTTTCAAATGATTTGGTGATTGGGAGCATTTTTTACACTACATTTAAACTGAACACATACAATATGTGTGCTTTGCAAAATACATGATTAGAAAAAAATTGAATGGCTCCAAAAACTATTACAATGTGTTCCTACATGTTCAAAATCCCCATACACATCTTTTGTACCTTGTTCAAGATGTATTCCAAATTAATAGTATAGAATTTGTATAGAAAAGAGAAGAAGGTAGTTTGAAGTGCTGTAAAAATTAGCAAAGGCCTGGATTATTGTGGTAATGCATTTCAAGGATTACTAAGATGTTGGAAACACATCTTCCATGCACTTGTATCTAGTATATGAATCGATATTTCCAACAAAAGCAACAGAATAGATTTTTGAACAATAAACTCCATAAAAATTTTAAATGGCTTTATAAATGATATCAGACAATGCCATTATATTTCTAGCCACTGCAGACATTGTTAGCACTGCTTGTGCACACTTTTCTAATTATGTAATCCATTCATTTTAGTATATAAATGGACTATTTTTGTTTATTAGATACAATATGATTTACAGGCAATTACATAACTACTTGGAAGTGGTGACATCACCAGAGATAATGACTATGAACAACCACTACTATTACACAAGTCATTGAACTTGTGTTCTCAAGTCTAGGGTACTTACTCTGAGGGAGGTACTCACAAAGAGACACTATGTCCTCAGGAAAGTCTCAAGGATTATCTTTGGGAAAGAGATCTAGGAGAAGCAAGGTCACAACAAATGGTTGTGGATGCAAGTTATAATGCTGTTATTGCATAAAATGAGAATAAGGAAGGATACATGCTGTGCAGATATTTAAGTAGTACAAGATTACATAATACCTTTAGGGGAGGTCAGGAAAAATGTATCTACTACAAGAGAGGTAGATAGAGGAGGAATGTAGTCCATGGATAGTAAGTCATGTAGTAAGTCACACAAGTGAAGTTAGGGAAAAGAAGAATGGAAAAAGCATGAGAACATAAAGGTCAGCTTCCTTATACATAGAAGTGAAAGAGAAATAAGGTCATCATATAATAAAAACAAGAAATGAAGTAATGCAAAGAAACTGAATCATAACATTATCCTTCTTGTATATCTAAGCCCCAGACTCAAGATTACCCAAGTCTCTAGTTGTTGTCCACAAGGGTATTGAGGTTGTCATCCTCTAAATAGGTCCCATTATAACTTCACCAGATTTCTGCCTGAGATTCTTCATGGAGTGGACAGTTAGCTTCCATATGTCCTCAATGGTCACAGTGGAAGCACACTTGAAGGTGACATTTGTCCCAGGAATGGCTTTGTCTTCCACAGATGGTACAGGTTGGCACCAATCCATAGTTGTCAGGATCAGATGCATCATATTACAATCTGGAGGGTGCAGGAAATGCAGGAGGGAAAGAGAGGCAAAGGGCTAGGAGAATGGGAGTAGGAGAGTCATGAGTCAATCCAGAGCTTGTTAGATTATGATAGTGTTGCTGTTCTTCTCAAGTAAGAGTGTGCCAGACCTGCTGAAAGGTGGGGTAGAGAGTAGCACTTGGAAGCTCCTCCAGATAATGATGGAATGAGTTGGTGAGAAGAAGTTTGAGAACCAGTCCAGGTAGAAGGCAGAGGATAGTATGAAGGTACAGGCCAAATGAATCAGGAAGGTTGTTTGGGCAAGCTCAGAAGTGCTGTAATTGGGCAAGGGCGATGT
Source organism: Xanthoconium purpureum (assembly GCA_038090075.1). Classification (NCBI taxonomy): domain Eukaryota; kingdom Fungi; phylum Basidiomycota; class Agaricomycetes; order Boletales; family Boletaceae; genus Xanthoconium; species Xanthoconium purpureum. The sequence goes on along the minus strand of JBBPMA010000503.1, from coordinate 6,886 downwards.
GATGGAAGAGTTGGACAAGGGTCTGACAGGTGATGTTATTTTGGTAGATGGGGAGTCTTTCAACTGCACTGAGGATGGTGGGAAAGGTAATGGCAAGGGTAAAGAAAGAGTAGATGCATGACGTTGAGAGGAAGCATGTGTAGATAGGACAAGAGCTGGGCAGGGGCAAGTGGAGAAATGTATATGATTCAATGGTGAGAAAATGTAACATGGGAGAGTAGGGAAATGAATGTTTTATCAACACCTGTGGTGATAAAAATGTTCAAAGTAAAAGAGGAGAGCAAAGTTACAAAGGAAAAAAAAAAAGTAAATAGCCAAAGCAATTCCAAGCCAAAGAAAAGGGGGTCACCAGGTTGCATATACAGGGGGGTACTTCATGAAGAGATGCCTTGTCCTGTAATCTTAGTAATGAAGTGGACATTCAATTTTTTTGCAGAACCAGGAGTGTTTCCTGGCATGGGATAGAGAGAGGTTATGCCATTGGAGGAAGGCAAGTTGGTAGACTGTGAGTCCAAAAATTCAAGGAATGTCAACTGATCTAATGGAAAGGGAGGGGTCATCATGTTGTGGGATGAAAGACATGTCATCATAGTTATATATTTAAGCTGGTGAGCCTTCTTATAAGTAGTGAGAATGTCTGACATGTGTTGGAGGTTGGATTTAGGTTCCCAGGTGTTTTCTGAGAAAGGGTAACCTTTCCACACTGTCAGGAATCTGTGGTGTCCCAAAGTAGCTTGATGTGAAACAATTTGTTCCACTTTGTATTCTTTTTTGGAGGCAATCAGGTTAGGTGGAGGTTTCAAGAAGTTGGGACCATGTGTTTTGGTTTCCTTGTAGGGAGATAAAAGGGAGGCATGAAAGACATTATGAATCTTCCAGGTTGAAGGAAGTTGAAGTCAATATAACAGGGAAGATATCACTTGAGAGATCTCAAAGGGGCCTTGATGCTTGGGAGCTAGTTTCCTGGAAGGATAGTTGAGATGGAGATTGGTCACCTCTAGCCAGACCTTATTTTCAACTCTCCATGGGATAAAGTTTTGAAAGTTTCATTCCTTCATGATTCAACAGGCTGTTTCATGAACAGCTAAAGCTTCCTTTCATGCTTCTTCTAGGGTGGACAACTGGATTTCCAGGGCTGAAATAAAGGTTTTTCCAAGGGTGGATATGCCCAAGGTTCATATCCATGAAGAAGAGAGAAAGGCAAAACCTTGGTGGAGCTGTGTGGAACAGAGTTGTGATAAAACTCAGCTGTGGAAAGGAAGTCCAACCATTTCTGAGGGTTGTTGGTGCAGAAAATATGAAGGTATGTCTCAATTTCCTGGTTGGTGCATTCCATCTGTCCATCAGTCTGTGGGTGGTATGCAGTGAATAGTTTGATATCATAGTGGAGAGGTCAGGCAAGTTCTTTGGCAAAGACTAATGCAAATTGTGGACCTCGATCTAAGATCAGGAAGTCATAGAGTCTAAATTGTTTGAAAACATGTGAAACAAAAAGTTTGGCAATCCCAGTGGCATCATGTTACGGATTTCGTGCCCTTTGACGAGATCCCCTCTTTTTCCCTCAGTCCCTGGGATGACCTCTCCCTTCCCATCGGGGATTACCTCATTCCCTACACCGCCCCACTTGACGCCTGGACCCCCCGTCTCGTTCTGGAAACTCCTTTTAGATTCCCCGCACGGTTAGGCTTCTATCCACTGTGCATAGATCTCGCTGTCCCATCGGCATTCTGCCTTCTGGATACATTCTCAATCTCTTTCCATATCCGTCAGTACTTTCTGCTCTTTGAACTCCGCAGTTCCTTTGCGACACAGGGCTCCGTATCCCTTCTGGAACGGATCTCCTCCAGTCTCCCGTATGCTCCCCCTTCCACTCTTCTTGTGGCTCTCCGCATCTCCCTTTAGACACGGGACCCCTACGGGCTTCCGCTTTCCATTTATACTGACTTTCCATCTTGATCCATGCACCCTCCTTGTATAGTATATAAACCCCTTCATGTACGCTGAGACTCCTCAGCTAGTTCTACGCATTCGCGTTGTAATCTAGTCCATTCCAAGGTTCCTCGTGTGCCTTGAGACCCTGTCACCTCATGGTTAAGGGACCACTTGCGTTCACACCTAGTCCGTGTGCTTCGCCCAACCGACGACCTATTCTTAGGTCCATCAAGTATCGCTTCAAGCTTTACTCTGTTCAGGAAGGCCTCGCCATTAAGCCCTTGCCTGCTAGGCTACATCAATAAGACCTATCGGCTGCCTCATCAAGTCTCACTAGGTAGTAGCCCTAGGAGCACCATGGAACACTAGAGAGCAATGCTCGATGTAACACATCAATTGTTTTGGAACAAGGTATGAGAATTACTCCCTTTGTAAGGCCATGGTCAACCATAAGCATTAATGAATCATGCCCATTGAAGGGAGGGAGATTGGTAATGAGGTCCACAGAGAGTTGTTTGAATGGAAGAGCACAAGAAGAAGAGATGGCAGCTAGTAAAGGACAGGTTGGATGGTGGTTAATCTTGTTTTGTTGACATATTACACATCCAGATATGAAAGCATTGACAAAAAAGGAGAGACCAGGCCACCAAAAGTCACACTCTAGTAGTGCTTTGGTGCAAAAGCGTCCTGCATGGCCAGTGGCTGTAGAACTGTATATAGATTGGAGGATGGCCTGTTATTTGTGTGAGGGAATATACATCCAGTTTTTGAAGTAAAAATATCCTTCCAACATATGCCGATCATCTTTGGAGGAGCAAGGAAACAGTGGTGATCCCTGTTGGAGGTTCTCAATGGCCCAAAGAACCAAGGAATCTGACTGGAAGGAAGATCTAATCTCTTTGGCTAAGGTGAGATCCAAGGCATTAATAATGACTGGTTCTGGGCAGATGAATGCATCTATGTTGTCTTGGGTGGTATCAACATGATCTCATCTGGAAAGTGCATCTGCTGGGCCCATCTTCATTCCTGGAGTGACTTGCCATCACAAGTCAAAATCCTATAAAAACAAGGACCATCTGGCTTGTTGCCTAGATAGTTTTTAGGGATCTTTGATGTATAAAAAAAGAAAGGTTTTTGTGATCAGTGATGATGGTGACAGGATGGGTGGTTCCTTGTAAATATTGGCACCATTCTTCCAATGCTAGAATGACTGCTAGAAGTTCTTGGTTGTAAATGTCATAGTTTTGTTGGGTGGAACTGAATGTACTGGAGTAGTAGGCACAGGGGTGCAGGCCAGCATTTTTGTCAGGTTGCATGAGTATTGCACCAGCAGCCAGTAATGAGGCATCAGTCATGATAGAGAATGGGCAAGTGATATCAGGAATTTGTAGAACAGGAGTGGAGGAGAAGATTTATTTGAGTTGTTCAAAGGCTTTCTATTGAAATGACATCCAGTTCCAAGGTTCTCCTTTTTGAGTGAGTAGGTTGAGGAAAGCAACAATGTTGGAGATGTTGGGGATAAACTTCCTATAGAAGTTGGCAAAACCTGTAAAAGACCAAACTTCTTTGACTGAAGTGGGGGGTTTTCACTTCTCTATGGCTTCAAGTTTCTTTCCGTCCATCTCAATCTTGCCTTGTCCAATCACCATCCCCAAGAACTCCATCCAAGGGGCATCAAAGGTGCATTTTGAAAGTTTGACCAATAATCCATGTTCTCTAAGTCATTGGAGTACTTGTGTCATGCATTTACAATGAAGGATGGTATCATCCTTGGTGTGGATGCCTAGGTCATCCATGTAGATCTTCAGCCATTTCTCCTTGATTATATTGGCAAAGATGTGATTCATAAATGCTTGAAACATAGGTGGGACATTGCAGAATCCAAAGAACATGACAGTGGGTTTGAACAAACCGAGGGGGGTGATAAACACAGCCTTCCATTGGTCCTCTTCTCAGATATGGATGTTATTGTATCCCCATCATATGTTGAATTTGGTGAACAAGGTGGAGTTCTTCATGTCATTGATAAGTTCAGGAATGAGGAGGAAAGGATAAGCATTTCAAATGGTATGGGAGTTTAGATACTGGTAGTCCTGGCATGGACAGAGAGTCCCATCCTTCTTGGGTACAAAGAAGAAGGGAGATGCTTGTGGTAATTTTGAAGGTACAATACATCCAGTTTTGGGATGTTCTTCAACAAACTCCTTGCAGGTTTCCATCTCTGCAGGGTTTAAGGAGTACACTTTGGCAATCTTGGGAAAGAAGTCTGGGCAAAGTTCAATGGTATGGTCATAGGGACAATGAGGAGGGAGTTGGTCATGTGTTTTCTCTGAAAACACATTAGTGAATTCTTGACACCATTCTAGAATGAGAGGTTCTTCTGTTCTGGTTGTTTGGGAAATCTGGGTAGAGATAGTGGCTTTTCTAATGGTTTCTCCTCTCAGCCAGGCCTCTCATTTGTTTAGTTAGTTGGAGATTTTTTTGTCAGCATCAAAACCAAGCCAGCATAGGAGATATCATTGGGGGATGTGATTGGTTGGAATGGAATAAGGGGATCTGGGAATAGAAATTGTGTCAGCAATCCAGTCAATTCTAGGATTCCATTTGCACAACCAAGGCATTGTTACAGATTTTGTGCCCTTTGACAAGATCTCCCCTTTTTTCCTTGCTTCCTCCAGTGACCTCTCCACTTTACTAAATAACTACCTCATCCCATACACTGTGCCACTCAACTCCTGAACACCCATGTCCAGATCTGGATTCTCTTTCTAGATTCCACACATAGTTAGGCTTCTATCCACTGTGCATAGATCTTGCTGTCCCATCAGCCTTCCACCTTCTGAATACATCTTGGTCTCTTTCCATTTCCATTTTGGTCTTCCATACATTCCATATCCTTTCCATTTCTAATTCCACAGTTCCTTTATGACATGGAGTTCTGTATCCCTTCTGGAACAGACCTCTTTTGGTCTCCCATATGCCTTTCCTTTTTGCTCTTCTTGCGGCTCTCTGCCTCTCCTTTTAGACATGGAACCCCTTTGGGCTTCCACCTTTCCTCTTATACTTCATTCCATCTTGGTCCATGCACTTTTCTTAAAGATATATAAACCCTCCATGTATGCTGGAATTTCCCAGCTAGTTCTATGCATTTGCATTGTAATCTAGTCCATTTCAAGACTCCTTCATCAATTCCTTGAGACTCCCATCATCTGTCCTTCAGCGTAAGGCAGAGACTACTTACATTCACACTTCATCCATGTGCTTTGCCCATGTCACCAATCCCCTCATGGATTCCTCAAGTATTGCCTCAAGGCATACTCTCGTCCAAGAAAGGCCTCACCACTAAGCCCTTCACTTGCTAGGCAACTTTAATAAAATCTATTGGCCCACTTTACCAGGAACCTCACTTGTGTCCAGGAGGTGTCCTCAGCCCAGAACACTAGAGAGCAATGCTCAATGTAACAGGCATTCCTAGTATGACTTGTCAACATCCAAGGCTTAGGACCATCAGATCAATGGTTTCTTTAGAACAGGGGAACAGAATGTCTGTGTAAGCTTTCCATCAGATGGTACCTTTGGCATTGGTAGTTCCATCCACATTGTAAGCGAGGATGGATTTGGAAAGATATTTCAAAGGGAAGTTTGCTTTAGTCAAAAGGCCTATGTTGATGAAGTTTCCAGTTGCTCCACAGTCAACGATTGCTGTGGTTTCAACAATTTGGATCCCAATAGCCAATTTGATTGGGATACAAACAGTTCATTCATTGGGCAAGGCTACTAATATATGGACTAGGTCATGGAAAGAAGATGTTGAGGCAACTTCCCAGTTCAAAAATCCTCATTAGAGGAGGTGGTGTTGAAGGTAGTAGCGACAGCTACATCTTCTCTTGGTTCTTCATAGCAGAGTTTCAGAGTTCAAGGAATCTCTTCTTTGCTTCTTTCTTGGGTTTTTAGAGTTTGGACAAAAGCATCCATGGGGGTGATGGAAGCAATGGTGGCAGTGATAGGAGTGGAGGTGTCTGTGGTGTGAATTTGTTGAGAGTGGCTGTTGGGTGGTTGAGATTGGTTTTGAGGGAATCCTTTATTGGCATTACAATGATCTGCATTGTGTCCTTTTTTGCAACATTTAAAGCAGAGGCCTTCTCAAATGCAACAAGCATGTTCAGGGGGAGTGAGTTTCTTCAAGTGCATGAAGTCCACATATATAGCACCAGGATCTCAGGCTGAGCATGAAGAGGATGAGGATGAATGACCAGTGTCATGTCCTTCTTGAAGGGCAAGGATGTGCATCTTCTGGATATGGAAGTCTTGGGCTTTCCCAATCCATTCCTGAATAAAGGCTGGGGGTTTCTCCATGGAGAGGATCATGGTGAAGAGTTGGGGATCCAATCCAGCTGTGAAGTGTGCTATGGTTTCTTTAGTGTTGCCAATCTGGGCCTTGGCAGTGAGGGTTTGGAATTCTGTGATATAGGTTTGGAAGCCATCATCCTTGGTTTATTTTCCTTTTTCATCTTTCTTCTCCTCCTTCTGCTGTTTGAACTTGTATAGCTCATCTCTGGATGTTTTAACCAAGTTATAGAGATAGAAGGTGAATGCAAAGTTTTCTGCAAATTTGGCAAAGGTTTTCTTTGTGGCATTGACAGTGGTGTCAGCCATCTTGTCATACCACATTTCAGAGAATTGGACTCCTTGTCCCTTGCTCATTTTGCTGAGAGTGGTCATGATTTCCTCATTATTGTTGGTGTAGATGGTGGGGTTGATGGTAAAGTAGGCATTCATTACTTTCATCCATCGAATGGCATCCTCTGGTATTCCTGAGAAGTTGGCAAGGAGTGCTGCTTTCAGCTTTGTGGTTCTAGTGATGGTCAACATCAGGTTGGTTGGGGAAACAAGGGGGTTGGCTGGGGCTGGGGGTAGTGGAGGAGGGGGAAGTAGTGTAGATGGGTTCACTGGG
>JBBPMA010000502.1:12316-22370 GCA_038090075.1 Xanthoconium purpureum | reverse complement strand
GCTAACGAGGGGCAAGGCTGGGCGACGGTGTTTGGTACAGGCGATTACTGGGGCTGGGGTCAGGGTTGATGTTGTCAGGGTTCTGACTGACTCTGGGTCTTCAGAAGGAAATTTTGTTGCTAGTGGGTGAGTCCTACTCCTAGTAGGAGGGGCTGAAGTGTACACTTATTCTTTTGTTATGCAGAAGATATCTATTGACAGGGAACAGTCTCATATGAACTTTCCTAAGGGAGGTGCTCACGAAGAGACACAACATCCTTGGGAAGTTTTAGAGACAGTTTCTAGGGAACTAGGGGACTAGGAGATTTCACAAGGTAAGACTTGGACATGACAAGATACCTTGTATTGCGCAGAATAAGCATAAGGAAAGTACAGCAGCAGTAGGATATAAGTACTATGCGACACGTCATCATGGAAAGTGATGGAACTCAGTAGAATGTGATGAGTCAGAGGGAACACAAGGCAGCACAAGAGAACTACCTAGAGGAGATAAAGCTGTCTGCAGGGATCACACAGAGGCAATGAACAAGACGACAATCAACAATAGATCCTACCCCACTCAGGAGGAGAAAAGCAGGAGGGGAACAGGGGTAGGGGTGTCCCAAGGAAAGGGCACAAGAGAAAAGTGCTGGGGACCAAGAGAGAAAACGTACCAGTCCTCCAGATATTGACAAAGTCCTAAAGGAAGCATATGATAGTAAAAACGGCATAGGAGAAAAGAGGTACCCTCTAAGTAGGTGATCGTAACATCCTGCATGCACAATGTTTCAAGTCATTATAAAATGCAAGGGCTCCCTTTTTATGGGAGAACCTTGTGTGGTCATACTGATCCACTGCATTTTGTACTGACACCTCATGCACGAATTGTTGGAACAATCCACAGATGACATCTTCAAACATCCAGTCTTGGACCTGTCGGTCTGGTGAATTGATTTCTTGGTCATACCACTGGGATGTTAATCCCTCCAGGTACAATCTGGTGTACAGTACCTGATCTTTGTCATGATTGGATCCAGTGACCTTAAAAGTATGATAGTACTTTAACAGGTGGCTTAGCCACTTATCAAAATTTTCCAGGTCATCCTGGCCCCCATACTTTCTGGGTTTGGGCAGATTCATCACCTTGACTTCCACTCCAACCAGACCAGTTGGTTGACCAACTTGTTCCCAGATACATTGCGTGTATCATTGTTGCATGGATCCCATGTAATGATTGTTACCAGGGGTAAAACTCCTCAAGTAGTTTTGATGAGCTGGGTGACCTATGGGTTGTCTTTCAGTGGGTCTGATGGGAGATTACCATGGTAATGGTTTCTCATCATCTTCATCATCATCATCATCATCTGGTTTGTGGTTGTTGTTGTCATCATCATTGGGAGGACCCCCATCTGGAGGGCCTCTCCCTAGAGAACCTCTCCCTGGAGGACTTCCTCTTCCTGGATATCCACCTCAAGGAGGATCTTCTTCTTCATCATGGGGTTCATCCCAGAAATGATGGACAACTTTGTTCTCTCCATCACTGTCTGGTTGTCTGGGACTTGGAGTTCTGTTGCCAGTAGCAATGGTGCAGTCTCACACCATTTGATGGAGTATTGCAGCTCCTCATTGATTTCCATATAGGTGGCAGATTATATCCAAGCTTCGTCTGGATAAATATGCCAGTTTGGCATACTAGGGGCTAATCCACCCCAGCTACTTCCTGCGCCCATAGGCACATTTCAGTCTCCTCTTAAGGGTTCTTTACCCTTTGTAGGAGTACTAGAGAAGTACTAGGACTGTTGTCCCTTTATTTTGATAGAAATGGGAGAAATGGTTATGGGGCTACTGGCCCTGCTGGTCAGTTCCTTGACCTCTTGGGCAGCTATTGCCTGTCTGATCTAATCGATAATCACAGCTTGGTGCCACTGCCTTGGGTTAATTAAGGAATCTCTTGGGACCTTGATTGTAATTCAGCCATTGGTGCTGAATTCTGTCAAGAAATTCAATTATGGTTGCTAAGGCCATCTGAGGATCCATGGGGATTTCATTCCTGTAATGAATCCTCAGGCAAGAAAATGGATCAGTGAGGATCCTTGAGTTATCATGCTTGGTTAGTTGAGGAGTCAGGGGACTCAGCAGGTCATTTACGGCCTCTGAAACTCTCTCTGCAGTCCTCTCAGTGCTTTTCAGCATTTGGGAGGTCTGGAGGGTTCCAGGCATTATTAGCCTTTCCTCCTCAGGCTAATTAGCCCTTGATCCTTGGCTGGTATCTTCTGTACCAGCCATTTGTGGAGCCTGGGCTCCTTTTTTCTTCTTAGTATTTTTCCAGGCCTTGGAGGGCCCTTTCACAGGTTGACAATTATTGTCGTTCAGAGGGGGATCACCCTCACCTCTGGGCAGCTTTGCTGCTGTAGTCTGAGTGTGACTACAAGTGACAGTGTGGCTCATTGCACAAATCAAAGTAAATGCACTTCAAAAAATTGTAAGATTGTGATCACTTACTATACTCAAGATCACACAGGCAAAGTGAACCATATAGATTCCCCAATGATATGTAGAGGATACAATTAAATATTAATATTTTTAAAATTTATTTGCAGGAATTAAACTAGAATGAAAGAAAGCCCAGAAAATACTTCAAGGCAGCCCTCCTTTTTATACTACTTTTACAGGCACATGTGATTCTTCAGATCACATGCACCATCCTTAGACACTATACTATTCAGGGCCATATGCCCCTAACAAAACTGTCATCCTTTCAAGTAGCAACCTGTTTCAGGGCCTTGAGTTCATCTCTGGCTGTCTCATCCACATGATATGGATAAAACATGTTAGCAAATGCCTGTTTTACATGGTCAAAGTCTTTGTCAGACGCTTTGACCTTAAAGTCAGCGAGGATGCATAGCCAGGTGTCTGTGAAGTATTTTCCTTGTCCTTTGCCAATTCTATTGAGTAAAGTCACCAATTTGGCATTGTCGGTGGTGTAGGTGGAGGGATTGATTTGAAAGTAAGCTTCCATGGCATTCACCCATCAGATAGCATCTTTGGTTTCTCCAGAGAAAATTTCAGGGAGGGCATCCTTGACTATGTTGGTGTTAGTGGTGGTAGACATGGGGTCTGCTGGTGGTGGGGGTGCATTGGCAGGGAGTTGGGGTGGGGGAACTGTGGATGGAGGTGCAAAGATCAATGGGGTGGTTGTTGGTACAACTGGAGACACTGTGGTTACTAAATGGGTGACTGGTGGTAGTGGGTTGGTCACAGGGACACTGGGCTGGAAGCTAGAGGATGGCAATGGGGCACTACACTTGGGTGGTGAGGGTAGTGATGCAGGGTTGACTGTGTATTGACATCCTAAAACTCTTTTTGAGAATGAGGAGGAGTCTGTTGGGGTGCTGGGTCTAGTGGGTGACTGGGTCTGTGGGGTGACTGCTAAATTCAAGGGGTTCTGGGGGGTTCTGGTTTCTTCCAATTCATTGGGAACACGGAAAACTTTCTTGGGGTGTTGGGGGAAAATCTTGGGTTGGCTGGGGTGGTCCTACTCCTGAATAGGAGGGACAAAAAGAGATTCTTGTTCTTTTGTTACATGAGTCAACAGACTTACGTCAAGAGACAAAGGTCTTCTTACTCTGAGGGTGTTACAGAATTTGTACCCACAAATGACATTCCTTACATTTTCCTTTCCCCTAACTTTCAACCATATCTCTCCATTGAAGAATTCCTCACCTCTCCCAACCAGCATTGGGACCTATCCACATTCATCCCCAATGCCTCATTTCCTTAGATGGAACTCCATTCTCTTCTTAGATATGCCTTCTCTGTTTCACCTATCTCGTCTTGATCCATTTTGCTCTTCCATTGACCCTTCAGTCCACTGGTCTCCATTTCATACCTCATATGTTTTCCTCTTTAGATTCTGCAGCTACTATGCAACTGCGCCGCAGCACCGGGTTCTCCTTCCATTTCTCCTTCCACCTATCTCTCATCTTCTCGTTGGACAGCCAACTCTCCTTGGTCACTATCTCTCTCTCAGGTGACTCGTTTCCCCTTATTTTACATGGTCCATGCACTGCCCTGTATAGTATATAAATCCCTCTCCCCTGTATCTAGTTCCTCAGCTAGTTCTATGCAATTCAGCCTAGTTTCTAGTCTTCCAAGGCTCGCCTTGAGATCCCTTACTCAAAAGCTCTTGAACAAGATTCTCTTAGAATGTTGCAACTCTTCGTGAGATCCTCCCTAGGATACTCTCTCACTGCGAACTTGATCCAGAAGGAGATTACTTAAAGGACACTCCCTTCACATCAAAGATTACTTCAAAGACACTCTCAACATGGATAATTCAGAGATTACTCAAAGACACTCCCTGAATTTGGCAATCAACTAGCAACCAGGCTTGATGTAACAGAGGGAGGTACTCACAAAGAGACACTGCATCCTCAAAGCAAGGCTAAGGTGAGAACAAGAGATGAGGGAACTGAGTCACAACCAGATGAGTTGTGGATTTGTAAGACTGATGCTGTGATTGCATAGAACAAGAATGAAGAGAGAAATACAGGCTGAGCAGGTATTTAAGTACTACAGATTACCTAAGTGGAAGGTTGTAGAACCTGATGGAATGTTTGGGGGAAAAAACATGACTACCATGAGAGAGATAATCAAGGGGAGAGACAGTCCTGTGATAAGATGAGAGACTAGAGGGAAATGATGAAGGAAGAAGAGTATGACAGGAAGACAAGTAAGTAGTGGTCAGTCTCCTTGTGTGAAGGAGCAAAGCAGAAGTAAGGAAATCATACCACAGAGACAAGGAAGAATACATGAGAAAGGAAAAAAATTGTAACACACATAACCATTACAGCAAAAGGCAGAAATACTGAGTGACTGCCACTTAGTATTGCAGACAGTATATGTACTAGTTACAGGACCTAGGTAAGCTGGCATGCTTACACTTTCATTGGTACCCCAGTCTTTGCCTCAGTGAACAGCCACCTTGGTTTCAATTAGCATGCCATGATGATATTGAATCCCTTGCCTACACTCTCATTTACCTCCAGCAGGGCTTGCTTCTGTGGCTCTCTTCAGATGGTTGAAGCCCCCCACAGCCAGCTATCCTCACTCTCAAGCAATGTTTTTTAGCAGCCTCCCAAGTCTGTACAATGTTGGATAAAGGTTTTAGTGTCATTTACAAATTGGCATCACAGGCACCTTAGAGTGTAAGGGGCCAAGCAGCTCTTGCATGGGCTTTGTATGAGACTTGGGGGACTGCAGTGCCTCATGTGGCAAGCATGGGCTTGATGTTGACTCTGTGGCATGGAGTGGTGGAAAATTGGGGAAGGAGAGGTCATCGGCAACCTCTGTCATGGCCACATGTGCTGTTGTGATAAGAGGCTGGAATAGCATTCAAATATAGTCATAGTCGGGCTCCTCTGAGAAGGAGAGGGTCTGTGAATATGTGAGGAGGGTTGCAAGCTCCTGCAGCAGTCCACCACATAGTGCCTCAACAGGGGTCTTCCGCTTCAGTGTGAGTATGGATCTTTACATGCATGTATTGGTTAGCCAAGGCAAGGAGCCATGCAAGAAGAAGATAAGGAGATAAGCCAACGATTCAATGTTGTCATGATGTCCCAATTGTGCACCCAAGTGACTGTTGATCAAGGCAAAAGCTGGCATGCCAGTAAGGTGGCGAGCACGACAAAATGGGACATGATTTCCTGTGGTTGAATCACAGTATTTTGTGGCAATTCCAAAGTCTATGAGAAATGTGGTGTGAGCTCAATCCACCACACCCATAAGAACATTTTGAGGTTTTATGTTGCTGTGAACATAACCACAACTATGAATGCATTGGATACACAAGATCTAACACATCAATCAGTAGGCAGCTTGGACTGGGAAGATCATATATTACAATACTTACAAATTGGTCTGCAAGGTAAGCTACACTGTGTACATGGAACTGTTTGCGTTGACTAAAAAGTTGGTGCAATGAGGGGCCGAGAAGATCAAGGACCAATGTGTCATAGTTGGCTTCTCTGCCAAACCAGTGAGCATGGGGAATTCCATCTGCACCCCCAATATCTCTAAGAACTTCATATTCATGTTCCAAGGACAACATTCCATCCATGTTGAGCTCAAGTTTGACCACATACGCTTTATTGGTGAGAATATTCATCACTCTGTATACTTCGGCTATTTCTGATCGTCAGCATATGAGTCTATGAGAGGGATCCAGGTCAAGGTCCTGCAGGTTGTGCACAGTCAACTAACACAACATACCATAGGCACCCGTGCCAAGAAGCTCTTTTATCCACAACCTGCCATTGACACGTATCAGAATGATGTTCATGGTCACCACTGTTACACGAGTTGACAGACTAACATCAAGGTCAAGATACTTACTCTGAGGGAGGTACTCACGAAGAGACACTACATCCTCAAAGTAAGGCAATGGTTTGGAACAAGCAACGAGGGACTAAGTCACAACTTAGACAAGTTGCGGATTTGTTAGACTGACACTGTTATTGTGCAGAACAAGAATAAGGAAGGAAATACAGGCTGAGCGGGTATTTAAGGACTACAGATTACCTAAGGAGAAAGTCATAGAACCTGATGGAAGGTTGGGGAAACATGACTACTACGAGAGAAGTAATCAAGGGGAGAGACAGTCCTAGTGCTTGAAAGTCCAGTTTAGTTCAGTCTTTTGCCTTTTTTGGGCAAGACCGAGACCGAACCAGTCTTTCAAAATCTTGAAATTCTTCAAGACCGGACCGAAGCCAATGAGAACTGGTCCTCATCAGTTTTGGTATGGTTTTGGACCGGTCTGGACCGGTCTGGACTGATCTGCTGCTCTACTTATCCCCTCAACTTCAGTAGCTAGTAATTTTTGTTTTATTTTTCTTTCGGTCGCTGCACTTGAGCGGTGTCTATATATGGTAAGTTGTGGCTGCACACTCAATGCCTCACTCTGACCAAACGAGAACGTGTTCGTGTACACTCCCATCCTTTCACGTGCAACCACCACCACCACCACCCCCTCATCCTGAGACAATGATGAGACAACAACAACAACAGCAACAACAACAACTGCAACAATGACAGCAACGACGACAAGGACGACGATAGCGAAACGGCAGACGTGCATCCTTTTCCTCCCTCTTGCGCTCATCCTCGTGCTCATTGATGGCTCGAATTCGAGCCCGAATGCTTGTCTCCCACCTCGACCATGCCTTCTCAAGCCCGAACGCTCATCTCCGTGTCCCTCCCAGCCCAAGCACTCGTCTCCCCCCCGACCATGCCTTTTTGAGCCCGAACAATCGTCTCTCACCCCCACCATGTCAATTTGAGCCCGACCGCTCTTGTCCCACCTCCACCATGTGCTCTTGAGCCTGATCGCTCATTTCCTACCCCCATTGTGTCAATTCAAGCCCGACTGCTCATCTGCCACTCCCACCATGTCAATTTGAGCACAACCACTCTTGTCCCACTTTCACCATGCGCTCTCGAGCCCGATCGCTCGTCTCCTACCCCCACCGTGTCAATTCGAGCCTGAACGCTCGTCTGCCACTCCCACCACATCAATTTGAGCACAACCGCTCTTGTCCCACTTCCACCATGCGCTCTTGAGCCCGATCACTCGTCTCCTACCCCCACCGTGTCAATTCGAGCCTGAACGCTCGTCTGCCACTCCCACCACATCAATTCGAGCGCAACTGCTCTTGTCCCACCTCCACCATGCACTCTCAAGCCCGATCGCTCATCTCCTACCCCCACCATGTCAATTCGAGCCCGACTGCTCGTCTGCCACTTCCACCATGTCAATTTGAGCGCAACCGCTCATGTTCCACCTCCACCACGCGCTCTCGAGCCTGATCGCTCATTTCCTACCCCCACCGTGTCAATTTGAGCGCAACCGCTCATAGATGGTCACAAAGACAACAACGACGCACGCCCTCGCCCTCGCCCTCACCTCCATCGACGACAACGGCCATGAAGACGATGACGACGCACGCCCTCAGCCTCATCCTCACCCTCAGGACAACAATGACAATGCATCCCCCTCCCCTGTCCTCGCTCGCATCAGCGGCATGACGATGATGACGTTTATTCATGTAGTATAGTATTCCCTGTAGTAAAATAGTAGTAAAATAGTTCCTACATACATATGAACAGTCTGTCAAAAAGACTGGTTCAGACCGGTCTTTGGTCGGTCTCGCTGTTCAACAAAAAAACAAAGACCAAGACCAAGACCGACCAAGACTGACTGTTCGGTCTTTGTTGGTTGCGGTCCTGATTGGTTGCGGTCCGGTCAGGTCCCGGTCTTTTGCCGGTCCTAAGGACCGGACTTTCAAGCACTACCCTCTTTGGCATTGACTGAGACCTGTTCTACTCCTAGAACTTGATATGAATTCAGGGAAATGTACTATTGACAATGCCCCCTTGCCATTGCACAGGTGAGGCCCATGAGGAGCCCACTCAGCCTGGTCATGCTGCACCAGAGCCAGGCACCACCACACAAACACACACAGATGACACCCATGACCCTGTTAACAACACTCTGGGTCCCAGAAGACGTCACCCTCCCCGCCACTTTTTTCAGGGAGACAAACCTGACAGTCCTAATCCTGCCTTCACACCTGCTCAAGCTGTGCGACCAGTTCATGGTTTGGGACCTGAGTCACCAGATGGTCCGTGTTGCCCCTCAGCTCCAGCTGCTTGGAAGGAATCAGAGTTTATTGACATCAATGCTGAGCTCGACTGGGACGGGGATGAAGACAAGGACAAGGACAAGCCTCAAAAGCGTCTGATTCCACAAGCACGAGCACACCAAACTGATAGAAGACAGAATTCCTTGAACACTTGGGCATCTACCTCCGACCTCCTAACTTCCAAGAACACCTTAAATGACCAATCCACCAAAGACATTAATCACTTCTTTGAGAAGATTCACAAAGTGTCATCAACATGTAATATATGCAGGTCTGTCAATACCCCTCCTTTGTCGGCCTTCCTCATACTAACAATTGTCCTTCAGAAAGCTGAAAGAGGCCCAACCAGAGCCATTTACCCAGAAGTATATCTACAGCAGTGGTAATTCTAATTCCTCACTTCGTCAACATATCGAGAAGTACCACCTTCTCAAATACCTTGAACATGCTGAGGAGCATAGCTGGACCATATGGATCAAGTCAGTTACTGCAGCATTTAGCATAGGATATTCCTTTGGAACGCTCTGGGAAGCACCCAGAAGCCAGACATTATGATACGTAATCTTCCACCTGCTATTCCTTGGTCTGCAGGCAACTCACTGCCTGTTCTTCCAGGCTCAAAACCATCTCTGGATGATGGCTTACCAGAGTTCTTGCCTGCCACATTTGAGTGCTTCCTGGTAAAGTTCATTGTTGCCAATGATCAAGTATGTATCTTAACAAATGTGATGACTCAAGCAGTATCTAATCATCATGGTCACAGTCTATCAATGTTATTGAATGTCCTGAATTTCACCAACTTCTACTTCTACTCCAAGAGGACCTCCAGGATGCTGACATCCCTAGATGAATGAAGACATGAGAACTTATCATCGAAACATGAAGAGAATATTTCCAAATCCTGAAGCAAGATCTTGCAGTAAGTGCTTCATCCAGAGTAGTAGAGTCGATGGCACCTAATTGACTGACTGTATTATATTTCAGAACTCTGAGGGTAAAGTATCATGCACTGCTGACATATGATCAGATGAAAACATGAGGTCTTTCCTGGCGCTCACTGCTCACTGGATCAGTAAAGGTTCTGATGCATCAACATTGAAACTCAAAATGGCTCTCATCGCCTTTCACCATGTCCCCAGTAGCCATACTGGTGAGTACTTGGGGGAGAAGATCTTTGAGCTTCTCGAATGAGCAAATATCCTCCACAAAGTAAGTCATCCTGTTGAGCCCCAGTATCAGTCACAACTGTTGCTGAACATTTGCAGGTTGGGCACTTTATGCTTGATAATGCTTTAAATAACAACACTGCAATGCAGAAGTTTGCAGGGTTACTCAAATCACATGGTATAATCTCTGACTTTGATGCCAACAATCAC
>JBBPMA010000502.1:0-12308 GCA_038090075.1 Xanthoconium purpureum | reverse complement strand
TCACCAAATCATGTGTCTCCCACATATCCTCAACATCTGTTCCAAGCACATTGTTGAGAAGTACACATCTGCCAACTTTCTTTTGGTTCCCAGTGGAGCATGGGTTGACTTGCTTGGAGCTGCAATTGACAAAAGTCTCTACATCAATGTGGTTAAGAAAGACCCCATTAAGCACAGTCACAATATTGTTCACACAGTGTGTGCATCAAGCCTTTGCCACCAAGCCTATCAAACCACTATCATTCATGGCAATGCTATGAAAGTATGGTTCAATGAAGAAGGTGAATGGACCGAGTTGCTGCTCCTGGAGCTACTCCAAGATGTCAAATCTCACTGGGATTCCATCTATTTCATGATCAACCATCTGCGTGTGATGCAACAGGTACGTGCCCTGATCATTATCAACGAAACCTGTAGTCTTACAATTCATTGCTTGCAAGGTCCTTGATTACTTTTTCCGCGCACAGTCCCAGCAAGATATCACCTACCTCAAGCTCAAGCTCATAGAATGGTTGATATTACAAGATATGGAGCTGGTGCTTGAGGTATGTCCTATGTTTATCCTGTCTCACCACCACAGCCACCCTCGCAGTAGTGATGGCACTGTTGAACCGCTCTTATTCCAACTCTTGGACCACGTGTCTGATGATCTCCTAATCCAGATACCCCATTTTGCACAAGGAACAATGTCATCTGAGGCCACCCCTATGCTTGGGGCAGTAGTACTGACATTTGAGAAGTTCATTGGTCAATGGAAGCACTTAATAGAAGTGATTCCTTGCTGTGAACCTTTTGTCCATCCTGGTCTTGTGTGTGCTAATGATTACTATGTATGTTTGGATCAAACCAACACATATATCATTGCCATGTGTACATTGTCTCTCTTTGAATAACTGGTTTGTGTTCACCATTTTGGCACTGTAGTGGTAAACCCAAACATTTGCCTCTCACATATCATGACGCATTGGGAGTCCACTCAACAAAGGGAAGCATGAGAGCTTGTCATACAAATGGTAAGCAATTTGTCATTCAGTACCTTTGCACTGGTGATAACTCCAATGCATGCTAGATGGATAAGTACAGGGATCAAGCAACTCAAGCAACTCGAGATGAACCAGTCCAGACTGAGCCTAGACCAGCAGCACCAGCACCCACCAAAAAGACATGGACTCTTGCAGAGCACTTCAGCATCATGTACAGAGACAATCTCCAGCACCATTCAGCTTGGCCCCCAGACTCCTCCAGTACTGCACAGTCTGTCAAAGACAAGTTGAGTGCACACCTTGGTAGTCAGGTCCAGCAAGATGTTAGTCTGGTTTGTCTTTGGCAGGTATGTACATCCATTATAAACTCTCTAGTACTGATGTTCTATCTCCAGGTTTTGCGGTCTGCCTATCCGACACTCTTCCGGATCATGATGGACTACCTCCTGATTCAGGCATCGTCAGTTCCCTGCAAACGTGTTTTTTTGTCCAGTGCCAAGACTATGACAAAACATTGGAACCACATCAGCCTGGTCTTAATGGAGGCCCTCCAGATAACGAAATTTTTCCTCAAGAAAGACAGACTGAAGTTTATGGAAGGTTTGGTAACCTTACAACATGAGATGCGGCTCGATGAAGATGAGGATGACATCCTTGCCTGAATCATTGACACAAATCTCAACAAGGAGGAGGTCATGCAGGTGGTAGACAATGTCATAATTATGATTGCAGAAGATGAGGGGGATATCTTTGACACTTAAACCCTTCGCCCTTCACTGGTAACTCTCAGGTCCTTGACGTTCACAACTGGAACTTTATTTTTCTTGTGTACTTGTAGTTTTTCTACTACAACTAACTATGTTGAATGTACTACAGACAAACCATTGTCAAAATTCCTGAGAGCGACAGGACTGAGTATTGATGATGATGA
This sequence comes from Xanthoconium purpureum, assembly GCA_038090075.1. Classification (NCBI taxonomy): domain Eukaryota; kingdom Fungi; phylum Basidiomycota; class Agaricomycetes; order Boletales; family Boletaceae; genus Xanthoconium; species Xanthoconium purpureum. Next base: position 10,394 of record JBBPMA010000502.1, on the reverse strand, counting down.
CCATATAAAAGCAGACATAAACAGGTTACACTGTGAGCCCAGGTGGTGAGTCACCCATAACCCAATGATTCCTGAGCAGTCAGAAAATGCATCTTGAGTTGCTGAATAGAGTGAGGGCAGCAAACATGAGATGTGGCAGGTTTCTTCATGCAGGGATGGTATAAACTGAGATAATTCTTCAACTGTGAGGGAGGAAACTCAGAGAGGTAAAAAGATGCGCCATGAACCACAAAGCAACTGCACTGATAACTCTCAAGGTGGGTAGTGTTGCCGCGACTCAGCTATTGCCGAGTCGACTCTGACTTCCCCTGGCTTGTGCCATGACTCAACTTTACAAGCTGAGTTACATAATTACCCCCGGCTTGGCTTGACTAGCATGTCAACTCACAGCCAACTTGAGTAATACTTGGCTTGAGCTGACTTCAGTCACTTGGCAGAATACATAGATTTCTACTACCATCATAAGAGTTCATGTATCCTACTGCAGTACATATGGGACATTGGTAGGGGTTGGTGTGGATAACTGAGGGATCCAGACAGTGAAAAAAATCTACACCTAAAGGACATTAACATCATGGTAACATAAAACAACGCAACACTTACTGCCACAGTATGCAATCTCACAGGTTGTACTCTTGTCAGCATTTTTTGGATTGGTGGCACATTTACATAGTTGTGAGCCACACAGACCTGAGGACGCATATGGGGAGTGAAGGTTGGATGGTGGCTGACTGCAATTTCGTCAAGGATGTTAGGATCGGGATGCACACAACAAAGATCTTGTTCGATGACTAGAGACGGTTGTGTAGAACCAGGTGGTGGGGAGACAGTGGTTCAAAGCAAACAGCGCATATAATCATAGTCGGGCATATCTGAAAAGGAAAGCATACGAGCATACAGAAGCAATTTTGAGAGTTCCGGGAAACCTTGCTTGTCACATAGCTGCTCAACCGCCATTGTTTGCTTGAGAGCGAGTACTGCAGAAATCTTGGGAGTCTTGTGGCAGGTGATCTGCAGCCTAGGAAGAGAGCCGGAGAGTAGGTAAACTAGAACGTAGACGAGGGACTCAATGTCGTCACGGCGACCCGTTTCACCTCCCAGATGGCTGTTGATGGAGGTGAAAGCAGGCGTTCCAGTGAGACCATGTTTCAGACAGAAGGACACATGTTTGCCTGTCATATCATGATGATAGCGCTTGGAGAGACCAAAATCGACAAGATAGATAGTGGGAGAGCGATTGGCACTGACAAGGATGTTGCATGGTTGGATGTCACTGTGTACATAGCCACAAGAATGGACGTACTGGAGCCGCGATAGCTGAAAGACAGGTGAAGTCTGAGTGGTTTGCATAAAATCCATGCAAATAAGAACACTTACCAGCTGGTCACCTATGTGTTGCATGGTGATGGCGTTGAACTTCCCTCGTAACACAATGAGGTGTTGTAGAGACAGGCCCAGCAAATCAAGAACTAGAACATTGAAGTTCGATTCATGGCCAAACCAGTGAACATGCGGAATGCCCAATGCTGAGTCTGGGTTGTCATAGAGCTGCTTGAGGATTTGAGACTCTTGTTCCAGAGACAATGAGACTCCATTGGTAATGAGCTCTAGTTTGATTGCATAGTTGTGGCAGTTGATTATGTTGAACGCTTTGTAAACAGTGGCTGTAAATTTCAGTCAACAAATAACTCAATGAACCACTGGCAGGCCTGATACGATACTGAATGACCCAGACCTGACATGCTCTTCAAGTCTGGATCTACCATCGATCTGGTAGGGGATTTCTTGCTGAACTTGCATTTTGTCATTCATTGCATGGCTACAGATTCTTTCTGGGATCAGAAAGGTGACAGGTGAGCACTCTCAAGGTTGGTTTTCCCACTCAGGAGTGACATTCTTCTATTGCTGTTTCAGACACCCTTAGGTCTGCAGTCACCCGCTGATGCAGTGTCCCTTCTTCCCATGCCTCAAGGAGCTCTATTTGGCATTGCCAGCTCCAAGGTGGCGAGATGGGGTTGTCTTATTTCTACTCTGCTATCACCTTTAGTGATGACAGCCTGTGCGACACCCAGTGACATGGCTTTGTCCATTGCTGCCCATGGCAGTTACTCCACAACTACAACCAGGAGCAACCTTATGTTGCCAGCAATCACCATCGAGTCTCGCAACAGCCCGCAACCTTCCCCCTCCTTCCCATCAGCCAAACCCTATACTGGACCCACCACATCTCATAAATCAAAGTCCCTGGCTACAGACACAGCCCACAGGGTCAATTCTCTCATTCCTCCAACACTGTCTACACATGGTACAACTACTAACGAGCTGTCAGATCTGATCAATATTACGAATTTGTTTGATGCAATGACCATTGATGAACTCAGTAAGCAGCCGATTTCCTGTGTTTATCTTTTCACTTATGAGGAACCTCCACCAACAGTTACCAGACACATGCGAAGGTACCTCTGAGCTTCTCCTCCAATTATACAGGGCCCACAATGAGGGCCAAGCAATTTTGGTGCATGACATGGCCCCACCTTGGTGACATTGCGGATACACTTCAATTTCATATCATAGAAGGTGCTCTCAGTTTCATCTGAGCAATTCAACCTCATATGGCAAACTACTACCTGATTCTCGAGGCATTTTGGAAAACCATGGTAAGTCCACTTGGTCAACTCTAAAATGGTGGAATTGAACTGAGAAACTGCCAGCTACTCTTACTTCGGCAACACAGGAATACTGGTCGCCAAGTGGCCATGTGAAGTTCATGAATCACCAATCCGAACTGTTGATGAGATCTTAACCACCCATGGAACCCAGCTTCCATATCCAAGGGATCTCGTCATTGTGCAAATTCATCACACCAAAGGTCTAACAACTGATGATGACACAATCATCCCCAATGTCACCCTAGAGTTTTCTGCAAAAAACGACTCATTGTCCCCAATCTATCCTATTGTTTGTCAGATCGCATTCTCCCAATCATTCCAGGACGCCCAGCAGGAGGTTCGATCGCTGGTTAATGCATATCCTTCACTGTGCATGGCCATCATCATTGATGTCATAGAGGACCCTCCCTTCAAATCCCCAGTATCTAGGAGCACTGCATGGAAAGCGCTTTCTCAGGACCCGATTTTGGACTATGTTGCATTTGTTAATTGCAGTTCGCTCTGTGGGGGCACTGAGTTCACGTTGGAGCCTCTTGTAGTTGCTGGTCATCCATGGTGTTCGGTCAAAGAAGTGGTATATCACATGTGGGTCAAGGCTGCCAATTCTGACCAATTGGATGTCGATGGAGAGGTTGGCAACCACTATGCATTTTGCGCAAGTATCCAATTAACTATATTTGTCATTTATGCTGACGTGCTCCAAGAGGACGCTCAACAACGTGGGCCAGGCTAACTTCGAAGCTGTGCTCCTCAAAGGCTTAGAGGAGGTGAAGAAGTTGGTTATCTCGCTCTGTGAAACAACCATCCGCAACTCGTCCCCCAATCTCAGTGCTCTTTGTTCGCATACAACACAGCTTCCCGATTCCTTGGGATCGTTCAGTGATGACATCTTTAGAGGAATTAAATTGACAGGTCACAGTTGATATGCCTCGTGGCACAATAAGTTGGTGCGAGGCGTGAAGCGCCCTCGTGAAGTAAAGTCAACTGTAGCAAAGGGTGAAGGGTCTAAGAAGTCCAGGCAAGCATAAAAGGGTGCACCCTTTCATGGATTCTCCGTACATCACATTTTCATTCCCACTCATACTGTGTAAACTTGTATGCCACCAAAGATCAATGTATCCTAGTTGGGTCTTCAATTTGAATTGCCGAAGTTTGAAATACCCCATGACTACACAAGGTCAGTAGGCTGTCAGGAAAACTCCATCCCAAGTCTCAGCCCTGCACAGCTGCAGGACATCACAAAACACACCCATCACTGTAAGTGTCGCAAAATGTGTGATGGGATCTGCTATAAAGTCTTGTGTCTGTCACCATTCGGACTCATGACTCAGAGATGCCTCCTCAAAGTCAGCGCAACAGACCCCATCCGGGCCCTCCCACCACGAATGACCCCCCAGCCATGTGCCCTGGTGGCCCTGCCAAGCTTCAGAATCAATCTCTGCTGCCCAAACCTGATGAAGGCCAGCCACGTCCTGCTCATTCCCACCACCACCCCCTCCACTTTCGTGAAGACACTACTGGTACCGTTAATCCTCCAGCATCTTAGGATGTAGAAGAAAACTTTGACCTCACTAATGTTAGTGATGACAAGGAGCCCCCCATTCCCAGAGCTCATGGATCCCAGTATGCAGACAACCTAGGATCAACTGCAAACACTGACCCTCTTATGGTGACTCAGTCATCTCAAAAGCAGCCATCCTCCACCGATGTCAAGTTTTTTTTTCCAAAGTGCAAAGGTGAATCAACATCTTGTACTGTGTGCAAGTGAGTTAACGGTGTTACGCGAGTTGTTAGACTTGCATCGAGGTCAAGGATACTTACTTTTGAGGGAGGTACTCACGAAGAGACTCAACGTCCTTGAAGCAAGGCTAAGATAAGAGCAAGAGACGAGAGGACTAAGTCACAATCTCGGACGAGTTGTGGATTCACAAGACTAACACTGTGATTGCATAGAACAAGAATGAGGAGACGAGTACAGGCTGGGTGGGTATTTAAGTACTACGGATTACCTAAGTGGAAAGTCATAGAACTGCGTGGAAGGTAGGGGAAACGTAGTTACCATGAGAGAGGTAACTAAGGAGTGAGACAGTCCTGTGGAATAAGGAAATACTAAAGAGGAAGTATGAAAGGAGAAGAATAAGATGGGAATGCAAGCAAGTATTGGTCGGTCTCTTGGTAAGAAGGAGCAAAGGAGAAGTAAGGGTGCCATACTACAGAGATGAGAAAGAAGACATGGGAAAGGAAAGAAATTGTAACAAACAGTAATTACATCAAGCTAGCATCAGTTTTCTGACGGATACCATTAGGGACATAAAAGAAAAAAACCTGAAGCAGTTCCCATCAGACAGATTGTACACATACAGCCCCATGACATTGAACATGCCCAAGCGTGCACATATCAAGAAGTACCATCTCAACATTTACCTAGAAGAGGCCGAGAAGAACTCTTGGATGATCTGGCTTGATTCCGTCAAAGCAGCATTCGCTGCAGGGTATACCTTTCAAACTCTCTGCCAACCCCTTGCCACTTCAGGCGCGTCAATTCGCTCACTCCCACCTCTGCGTCGAGAGGAACATCAAGGCTCTTCTACCTTGCCATCTGGATGCATTCCTCTGGAGAATGGGCTACCACCATTCTCTATCTCGGCACTACAGCAATATCTGATGCAATTTATTGTTGCAGACGACCAGGTATGTTACATTTACAGTTGGCTTGTCAACCATCACTCAGCTACCTATGACAGTCAATCAACGTAGTCGAGTGCCCAGAATTTCGGTGCCTCCTCCTCCTCCTCCGCCATGACTTGAAAGATTCTCAGATCCCTCGCCAGACAAAGATGCGTGAGCTTGTCATCGAAGCATGGTGACACTACTTTCTCATCCTAAAGGATGATCTGGCTGTGCGTGATCTGACTGCAAATTGCATCTGTCTTGTTCACGCCCTTTTGACAGAAAGCTGAAGGTAACATCTCATTCACAAGCGACATCTGGACAGACAAGAACCTCTGTCCCTTCCTTGCACTGACGGTGCACTGGGCTACCAAGGGTGATCAACCTGGTACTCTTAAACTGAAAGCTGGACTCCTTGCCTTCCACCATTTCCCTGGGCATCACACCGGGTTGAACATGGCGAAAACAATCCTACATCTATTGGATCACGTGGAGGTGACACATAAAGTACATACAACATGAGCATCGTATCAACCTGTACATTCATAATTCACTAACTCCCAACAGATCAGCCATTTCACTCTTGACAATGCCAAAAATAACAATGCAGCCATGCAAGAATTATCAGACCTGCTTGCCAAGCGTGGGATCAAATTCGACTCTATAGATCAACGCATTATGTGCTTCCTGCACATTCTCAACCTCTGCTTGGGCCATATTGTCGATCAATACATGGATGTGGAACTTGCGTCCATCGCTGAGGCCTGGGTGGATGCAGTCAACCCCACTATTGTTGTTGACAAAGATATTTACATTGAGGCACTTCAACAGGATCTGGTTGCCCTTGGCCATAACATTGTACACCTTATATGTGCATCAAGTCTCTGTCACAAGGCGTTCGATAATACTATCATCACTGGCAATCAGATGAAATGGTTCACTGATGAGAATGGTAATCCAACTAAACTTCCCATACTCGAGCTCATAAGGGACGTGAAGTCACACTGGGATTCTATCTACCTCATGATCAACCGTCTATGCACCCTCAGACAAGTATGTAATACTGCCCCAAGTTGTTGCGATCATGCTGACTTCTTTCATAGGCACTGGACACTTTCTTCAGGGCTCCAGTGCACCAAGACATCGCTGACGATGGTCTTGACGAAATGCATTGGCAAATATTAGAGGACCTGGAAACAGTCCTAGAAGTAAGTGTTACCATATCGCTCATAGTACTCCATGGCCTCACACCTTCGCCTAGATTCCTCATACTGCACAGCAGGCCATGTCAGGGGAGAGTTTGCCTCTCCTATCACATGCTGTACCATCATTCAAAACCGTTATCATTCAATGGGAACATCTCCAAACCTCTGCACCTCACTGCATGCCATTTATCGACGTTGGTCTCGTTACGGCAAGGGACTACTATCAATGCATGGGAAGGACATCTGCATATGCAATCGCAATGTGTACGCATTATTATATCTATGTCACTTTTGTACTGTCTGAAAATATCACAGTGGTAGACCCTACAATCCACCTTACCTGGATCAAAGTGAACTGGAGTAACAACAAGGTCATCAGAGTAAAGGGTAGGATTATAGACCTGGTACGTTTAGTCTTGCTCATTGTTCCCCATTCCAACATTCATCCCAGATGAACACATGCTGAACAATAAGCAATGAAGCCCAGGTTGCCGAACCACTTCCATCACAGGGCCTCCCGCCTGGCACATGTTACCCCAGCAGGAAAAGCCTTGCCTTGCGATATGGCCTTCCAATGCTATGCCCACAATGAGCACCATCCAGAGCACAGACAGTTGAACAAGAATTTATGTTGTATATAACAGTGTCTTGCTCTGCCGAGGGAACAGACCCACTTTCATTTTGGGCGGTAATTCCATGTCTCGAATGATCATGTTATCGGCACTGATGATTTCACTCATTTTTTAGGTTTCCCATAGCACTTACCCAACCCTCTACAACATTGCAATGGATTATCTCCCTATCCAAGCGTCAGCGGTACCATCTGAACAAGTCTTTTGGTCTGGTGGCGAAACCATGACAAAACGACATAATTGTATCAGCCTGGTGCTGATGGAAGCTCTACAGATGGTGAAGTTTTTCCTCAAGAAAGAACGACTTGATTTCACAAAGGGATGGATCATGTTGACAGCACAAATGGTAATTGACATTGACGACAACAATGTCCTTGCGATGATCGTCAACAAGAACATTGCCTGCGATGGTCTCAGACTAAATATTGATCACATTATCGGCGTCATCAGCAACGAGGAGGCTGATGAGGATGAGGGTTAGCTGGGTAATATGTATGTTTGATTGCATGATGTCGTAGCACCATTGTTACTGTGGCTAGCTACTATGTATCAAATTGTTCACCTAACTCCGTCCTGCCTACTTGTGCCATTGTCCACGAGCACAATGGTACTGTCATTATCATCATGCATGTGTGCATCACGTCGCATCATGATGGTGGCATGGGCACAGTGATGCTGTTGACGCTGTCGTGTTGTCATGTGCATGCATGCCTTGTCATGTTGTAGACTAGACTTGTAGTAATGGTGAGGGTGGTGGTGTTGACACGGAAGTGGTGGTACGGGCATGGCAATGGTGCCACCATCATCATGATGTGTTGAGTGTGGCACAGACACGGCAGTGCTGTGACTGGTCTTGTCACCTCACATTGAGTTGTGAGGGAGTAAGGGTGGTGGTACATGCACAACAGTGCCATTGACATGGCGTGGTCATTGTTGTTGTTGTCACCATCACTGATATTATTACTCTTGTGTGGACCAGTCAGCTGACTGAAGCCACAAAGATGCAGTTAGCTGAGCTGAGCCAAGCTGTATGTTATATGTTGGCTCAGCTCATTGATGGCTTGGCTAAAATATGGCTTAGCTACAACTCGAGTCAGCTATGAGCTGGAGCTGTGGCAACACTAGAGGTGGGCTGTGTTGAGGCCCAACTTGAGGGGGGTTTGGCTGACTAGCAGTGCAGTGGTCCATGAGAGGCAAGTTGAGGAGATTGAACTGACTCACTGGAAATGGGGGTATGAAACATGGGGATGAGACCATCAATGCCATGTTGTGGTTGATTTGGAGGTCAACCTGGGCAACTCTGGTGCCTGAGGTCATGACCTATGAGCTGATGAATAAGTACCAGCTTCAGTTTGCAGGCAGTGCAGTTAGCTGGATTCCAGCTATGACTCAAAGCTGGTGGTAAGTCGAAGTCATGGCAACACTACCTCAGCATGGTTGCTGTGGTCAATGACACTCAGCAGACAACAGGCAATCCTATCTCAAATTACTCCAGTCCCATCTCAACACCAGCCCTTCGCATTCCTCACTTTATGGCCAATCCCATTGGTATACCCAGGCTCAGTCCTGTACACAGGACAAAAGGAGAGGCATGGATGGATGAAATGCCTCAACAAGTGTGAGTAACCTCATTCTTTTTCCTCAACAGTTTGACTAAGTTGTTGAAGATCACATCTCTCAGGCCCATTGACCATACCTCCCATACCTACTCCACTTCATTGCAGCACAAGATTACAGGTAGTGTAATCAAACTCATCAAATCATACCACTGGTTTCATGAACACAAAGGCAGAATCCCAAGAACATTGTATTTATTTATTTTCTCAGGCCTCTTTTTTTAATCTTGTGTGTATGGTCTACCTGTACACCATGTAGTAGCCCTGTACTACTGTACTGCTAGACTACTGTGTTGTAGTTCTCAAATTTTACCAGTTTGACAGAGTTAAAACTGGTCATAGCTGGCTTTAGCCATATGTTCACATGATTCAGCTTTAACCAGCTATACCAGTTAACCTAGTCAAGCCAAGCAGCCCCAGGCAGCTTACTAATCATTGTTAGCCTAGCCACAAGATTAATTGCAAGTAGCTGAGCCACACCATACCAAGCTGAACCATGGCAACACTAGTTCTGGTGGATATCGCAACACCACCTTTGAGAGAACTCATGTTGTTCAACCTCTATGTTGCACTGTCAAGGAGTTCAGGGAGATTGACAATCTGCCTGCTACAAGACTTTGATGATGAACAGTTCAAAAAAGGACATTGTGTGGAATTGCTGGTGGAAAATGACAGGCTGAACAAACTCAACGAGAAGACCTTGAAGTAGTGGAGGGAGATGGGCTGAGATACCAGATCAGCAGAGGGTGTAGCAATACAATTTCTAATTTTTTTGCCTTTCAAGTGAGCAGATTGGAGGTGTCAAACAAGTGAGGACAACAAGTACACACAAGATGGCAAAATCCAGTAAGACAGGGGCTGCACTGTCTCACAAATTGTCGGAGTCACAGAAACTCGGTGAAATGCTGCCTGCAGCGGCTGAAACCTTGCTTGTTGATGTAGAGTGGCAATGTCCTTTCACAGAGAAGGAAAGACAACAGCACATTTATTGGTATCAGTTAAACTACGACTCTAGTGAAATGGCTATAGAAGGCATTCTGGATAAAGTGTAATGAATGTGGATTTAACGAGTGACATGAAGGAGAGATAAGCATTTGTCAAATGAAGGTTATAAAGCAAGATGATGAAGATGAACAAGTGGCAACAACAAGTAAGATGACTTAGTTATGGCAATATTGGGAAACAGCTTCACTATCTGACTTGCAAGATCCTTCGGACACTTTGTCATGAGCACGGACTGCACATTCCGAAGTGGCTCTTGCATGCCAGGCTTATCAATGTTACGCGAAGGCAACTACCGCAGGTTGGAGATTCTCTGAGGGAGGTACTCACGAAGAGACGCTGCATCCTCAGGATCAAGAAGGGGAACTTTGAGGGAACAAGAGGTCGAGGATGACTAGGAGCTGGGGAGTCGACGAACGGTCGACAGTAACTAGGTGTTACGTTTAGGCCTGGTTACTAGCCGTTCGTCGTATTCCGAGAGTGTCTTTGAAGTAATCTTCGGTCGGATCCGTATCGAGAGTGTCGTTCAAGTAGTCTTCGATGTGTAGGGAGTGTCCTTGAGTAATCTCCTACCGGATGTGGTTCGCGTTGAGTAGAGTA
>JBBPMA010000501.1:0-22393 GCA_038090075.1 Xanthoconium purpureum | reverse complement strand
TTTGTATCAGACCGTTACCATTGTCGTGGATGGACAGCAGTGTTCTTTTCTATCCTGCAGCTTATAGGCTTTTCCATGTTTTACGGTACGTCTTTGTCATCTAACAAAGCCACGCTCCACGTTCCTAACATGTCTATAGCGAGTGGATCATCGCATATCCGCTATGCATCTCTATTCTTCTCCGTTACAGGCAGTTACTGCGCTGCGCCTGCACTGTCGACCTGGATGGCCAATAACAGCGCACCGCACGTCAGGCGAGCAACATCCATTGCGATTGCTTTCGTCATGACGAATTCGGGTGGTATCCTTGCCACTTGGCTCCTAGGCTCGTTGTCCCCGGCCCCGAAATACACAAAGGCAACGATCACGTTTATTATAATGTCCATTGGCATGGCGGTATTCTCAGCGATCAACCTAGCGTACCTTCTTCGAGAAAATCGTTTGAAAGCTGAGAAGAGGCGTACGATGACAAGGGAAGAAGAACCTGCAGGTCTGGGGGATCGCAGCGCGTGGTTTATTTACAATCTTTAGATCACGTCTTCGAATGGACGTTGTGGCTTGTTTAATGGAAATAGGCCGAATGGAGGAGTCTACAAGTTCTGCAGCGTCTTCCTTTGAATCGGGGCCACCTGACACGTATGAGTCGGTTTTTGCTCGCGCAGATGAACTAGTAGATCGTGACATAGGATGTGCTATATGCTTCCACTGATCCAGGCTCCCCCACAGATACAGCGGCTCGCCCACATTTTTTCCCATGTTCTCCACCTCAGCGAGACGTGACCTGCAACGCTCACTTCACCCCCTATCCCTGACTTACATCCACACCGAAGACATAGTAGGCAGGGGTTATGCGGTATCAAAACACCTTTTGTAATGACGTCCTTGTCCTGCTCTTTCCCTGACTGTTCGACAGCCGACAAGCTTGCGAATGCATCAACGAGGTCCGCAGCCTTGATGAACAAACGCGGTTTGTCGATAGCGGTAGATGCACACAGTGTGTGTACCATTTTTCGTAGGAGCGGGTATTGAGCGGGGACCGGGTGACATTTCGATAGCGACAATCTCGCTTCGTCCCCTGTACGAAAGAATAAACTGGAATGGAATAGAAATAAGATACCTTGACTTACCAGGAATGCCTCTCACGTCAGCGATTGCACCTTTTAATATTTCTTCCACTCCCCTGAGATCAAGCCCAGAACCACCAATAATATCCATGAGGATGTCCCGGGCGATTTGAGAGTTTTCTCCTTTGGGAGTGAGCGCACCAAGTGAATGGTAGAACCGATTCACGTGTATTATTACCCCAATAAGATTCGTTAGGATAAATGGATGAGTGAGGTGAAGCAAGATAGGCGAATCAAAAGGCGAGAGGGAAGAATGCTTGGTTTCTGGAGCAGGTGAGCCAGTCCACTATGCTCGCACGATACAGAGGAACATACCGCCTAGGGCGAGGACATTTGCGTCATCAGCAGGCTCGAGTTTAGGTTGCAACTCATCCGTACTCGGGGTCGGATCGGCCAAATCGGCGACAAAAAGACATTCCTTCATGAGCTTCTCCAGAAAGCTCACTACCCACCCTGAGAGACTAACGAGCTGCCAGATAGCCTCTGAGTAGAAATGGTCATTGCGATCGTTCCCATAACGAGAAGGGTGATGACCCACCGAGGTCGTAACCCTCAGGCTCCCTCAAGCTGCAGTCTTCGAATGCAGCAAGACAGGCAATTACGGAACACATGTCGTGGGCGTTCCTCCAAAGCGATGACAACAAATCTTTCTCGTGGTCATCTTCGAGGAGTCGCGCTCTTGTTCTGAGAAATAGCGTGACCAACGGCCAAGGAGAATAAACAACAGCTGACCTATAAAGTTCCACAGTCGCTCCCAGAACATCTGCAACACTGAAGGCGCCAGCTAGCCCAGCACGTACGTTTATTTCAAATGCCAACCACGTCCCCCTCAACGTATCCACAACGGTATCCAACGGCACGGCAGGTACAGCAATGACATGAGCAATGTCCGCTATCGATATACGCGTTTGGAGAGAAGAAACAAGCACCACCGAGAGAGACGAGATGTTTCTCGGAGTAGATTCTAAGAGTTGGGGGGTTAAAGATATTACGCGAAAGTTGGAATATATGTACCACACGATACTGATATCTTCGTGGGTTGCTTGGGTAGAGCTTGGATCGACATTCTACACAAAGCTATTGCGCACAGGAGGACTTGATTTCTTGATGCTACCATGTTCACTGGCCCTAGAATAGACAAATTCAAGTGTGTGGAGTACTTGCTGACGTGGAAGGACTTACAATCCATCCCTGCCCTACTTATTGGTGCTACGATTGGCAACTGCTCCCATTCAGGGTCATCAGTTAGGTCAGGTCTGCAAAAACAATATCAATACGTCAGTAATGTTTCGATGTTTATATGACATGGTAATGTACAGTCGCAGAACGACCATGTTACCAACCACCACTTCCATCGCATGTTGACTTCGTCGGGATATAGGACCACTTGCGTCTGCCAGCAAGGCAATCAGACCCTTCTTCCGGGGATGAGCCGAGGTCCATGCAGGACACGAGAGCACCAAGATACGTGGGAAAAATAAACGCTCTCCGACCTGGTGAGTAGTCTGCTTAAGTGGATTAGTGTTTGTCATCACGATATCGTCGAGTAGTACCCAAGGTGTCTTAATTGGCGTAGCTGACGATGACGCGCGGCCAAGAGTATACGTTACAACAGCCGATTTGGGAATTGTGTTATCTGCATGGCAGAAGGGACGAGGAAGTTCGCAGTCGACGTCAGCGGACCTTTGGGAATACGAATGAAAAAGGGTAGCCCTACATTCTTCGAAGTCCAAGAAAGATGCTACCAAGAAAGTTGATGAAGGCTCCACCTGTCGTGTAGGTTGTTTATCCCTCTTGGGTGACGTTCTCGGTGAAGTTGAGGGATCAGGCTTCTGGGGTGGAGAGCAGACGAACGTGAGGCCGCTCATGAGGGGAAATGGGTGATGAAGAGGTGGAAGTGGTTGACTAATCAGGCCTAGTATTCCGAAATTCATGTTGAGTAGTTCACGAGCGACAGTAATCGAGATCATACTCATTGACATTCCGTCAAAACGGAGCTTTACTTCACACAGTTCGATGGTCTGTTCTTCTGCTAATGCGCCCCATTCTAATGATGGAATATGCTCCTCTGCATGTGGATCCTGCGACTGCGGAATATCTAATGGTATACCGAGGTCTAGATCGTTATACGCAGCAGGTTTCAAGCTCTCAGAGGTGGGATACCTCCTGGACCTCATTGCGACCAGAATGGAGGACTCTGGTGCGACGGCGGGTGAGATGACATGACAAAGAAAAGAGAAGAAAAACTATACCGCCGTAAATAAACCCAATAGCAGCGTAGATACATAACCTCGAGGTCTTGGGACCAGCTGGGGTGTCGTGCATCGCACCGAGCGGCTGACCCTCAGCAGTGATAAAAGGCTGAGTCAGAGAGCAAAGCAACATTTTGAAAGGCGAGACATAGGTGCGGAGGTAGCAAACATGAAGTTGATGTGCTTGCGTCACGAGTAGGAGAGTTGGATTCGACACCGGTGTCAGTGGACCTCGAGAGGGAAGACGAAATGATGAACCATCTGGAGAGGTTGACCACTATTCCAGATAAATGACAGCACTTGTGCGGGAGATGGGACGACAGACCTCACGTTCAGTACCAGCCCAAGCGCACGTTATGACGCCAGTGCCCCGGCTGAATGGCCAATATTCTTTGACCATCCAAATGTCTACGCAAGACCCATGGTTCCAGAGGCAAGCGATACCGTCACTTTCGTGGCCAGGGAAAAATGCGAACAACCAGTGGTCATTCGGGGAGACACTGATGACGGTTGGTGGTCCATATGAAGCGGGTGAGCGGAGAATCGGGTCTGGGGATGCTACAAAGAATTGCTTTGAAGATGGGAAGAGACGACCGACGATGACAGGCCGTGTTGGATGCGCAGTGAATATAACGGAAGAGCTAGACCAAACCACAGGTCTGGGATGATGGGTCAGGGTTGCAGGGAGGGGGTAAGATTGATATACCTGCGAAGGTCCTCCACGAGGGGATGCAAGTCCCACCAATTTGCTCTCCATTTGCCAGTTTCATTGGTTTTTCTTTTGCCAGGAGAACTCTCCAAGGTCGACATTTGTGTCACCGCACAAGACAGTCGGCTAACGCGTATGTCGGGTGTTATGAAGACACGTGATCGTCGTCGTCTCGATCGATTCGCTCGAATGAATCTCCCGTTACCGACGCTATGTCCAAGTTTCTCCAAACATTCGTGCTTGTACATGATTTGCGCACAGAGCTCGTTGTTCAACCCTTTGCAGATCGGATCCTTGTACTTGTTACACAGATGGGCAAAGTGGGCAACTTGGTGTGCCCATCCTTGACTTTCAAACTTGGACCACTACTAACCAGGGTTCAGATCCAAGCTTCCATTCCATCAATGTCAGATTTGCATTCATTCAATGCTTCCAATCCACAAGAACCTTTCCCTCCTCCCCCTCCAGCCATCCAGCTCACACAAATCTTTGGGAGCACCCCATCAGTGCACCTACAAACACTCTACTCACTGTATGCAGCACAGATTGCAACTCTGCTCTGGCTAGCAATTGGGGGCAAGCATCATAGTGTTGTCATAGGGATTGCACTTCAGCAATCAAAGGATTATGCTGGAGGAGAGCTCAGCAAGGAGGAGCAGCAAACATTTCATGCAGTGATGGGCACTCTGCAGACATTATTGAAGTTGTAATTTTCATATATATATATGTATATAGGGTTAGGGTTAGCCTGATGTAAGAGCGAAAAAAAAGGCCTGCCCAGCCAGAGTGGCCATGACAGGACAGGAAAATATTTAGACAGTGTGTGGGCCGAAGCCCATACACAAGCCACAGTTTACCCTCTGTATGGACAGGGTCGCCATGCTATGGAAGGTCCCAACAACCCACACACCCAGGTACATGAAGGGGTATGCACCATCAAGGTAAGTATGAGGTACCATCTTGTCTGCCCATTCACTGCCTCGCGCACGGACCATCATCCCATCTTTCTCAATGGGGCAACGATTTTTTACAGTAGGTGTCTGAACATCATTATCTCGCAGAAGACCCGGAATGTTCTTTCCCTTCTCCTTCTCGTTGTGTCTCCCGTTGCCGCTTGGCCCACTTCCATTGGACAAGAACACCCAGTCGCTGGTCGGGAGGCAGCGCTGTGCGAGGATTTGTTTCGTAGAGGTAGTAAGCCAAGCACCCCGTGAACGCGCCCAGCAGAGGGTCAAGTCCACTGTCGGAGAGTCAGTGAGGCGAAATGAATTCTGTATTGACAAGATAGCCAACCGTGAAAGTAACGGCTGAGGTGACATTTCGTGTCCTAGCTGCCACAGCGTGAGCGCGTGTTGGTCAACAGTAAAAAATACGTCCGCCAATCACCGCCGAAAAATGCCGTGTCACGGAACCTCGGTTAGTCGAGGCGTGCGGCCGCGCGAGTACATAAAACTTCAGCTCTAGCTTCAAAGCCTCAGTCCCTCGCCCTTTGTTCAAGTCTAGACAACCATTTCACTCCAACTTACCTTCGACGCGAAATGTCCGCTGCGGTGACCCTCGAACGTCAGATTCGTCCCATTTACGGTTCGCCCAAAGCTTGACTTTTCTTTGGCAAACTGCAACGCTAACTAGTCAAATATTTCGACTACAGAAGCTCTCGATACCGGTTCGAACAAATCGGCAATCGTTTCATGTAACAAGTTGCTCAAGAAGTACCCCAGCAACCTGCTAGTCAAGGCATGTTTCACTCGGCTTGGCGACAACTCCCAGCTTACGTGTCTTGACATAGTCTCTGAAGGCACTTGCACTTGTGCGCTCCCAAAAGGTAGAAGAATCTCTCGCATTATGCGATGAGGTACTCGCCGTCAGACCCCTGGACGACGCGACCATTTCAGCCATGATGCACGTCTTGAAGGGCCTCGGAAGAAGTGAGTAGTCGGTATCTTGCCAGATTCAGGGACCTTATCACCATTCCCAGTCACCGACATGGTCAACATGTTCGAGGAGGCCTACAGACAACAGCCTCTGAATGAAGAGTACGGCGCTCAAACATTCTTTGCACATGTCCGCACCGCGAATTGGAAGTCTGCACAACAAGTTTGTCTCTCGGGATTTGCTTATATTCACCTGACATCCGTCTTCAAAGGTTTCTACAAGAATGCACAAACAGTTCCAAGAGGATAGGTACTTGTATTGGAGCGTGATGGGGGCAATCCTTCAGGTCCATCTTGTCCATACAACTAGTCACAAGCTCACATCACCCTTCCCCAGGCCAGTGATCCGTCAACAACCCCAAGTATGAAGACTCTACTCTATAAGCTGGCTCACAGACTGGTCACCTCATCCCCGACCCCATCCTACCTAACTGCCGATCGCTTTCACATGCATATCAGCATCCTGAAGGAGTTGGAGTTGTACGATGAAGCGAACACACTGCTGGAAAGTGATATTGGGAAGACCATCTGCTCAACTAGTCTTGCATGCGATCAGACACGTCGAGAGATCTGGCGAGGCAGAGGTCTTCTTGTGGAAGAAGGACAGCATGCGCAACAAAAAATCTTGAATGGGTCTGCCCAACCCCATGCTTGTAGTGTTTCAGCGCTAATCATTTATCTAGGGACCGCAACTGGTTGGAATTTTTGTCTGTTCTTGACTCGACTTTCGCCCCACTCTCCTCTCAACGAGAAGGGGAAATCACTGCAGAGAGAAAAAGTGAATGCCTGGAAAATGTTTCCAAGGCTCGCGCGTTCCTCGCCGAGGTTGCCGAGAAGGATGGCACAAAAAACCGGGCTGCCCCTCTAGCTCTGCTTGAATTAGAACATCGCGCCCATAAATTTGGATTGTCTGGTTAGTTTTCTGGTATTGCTGACCTTGCAGATGCTGAAGATTGACCCTAGATGACAGTGTAGTTGTCGGCTTGATGCAAGACTACTTCACTCAGTTTGGCGACAAAGCATGTTGCTTCGAGGATTTGATCGGCTTCCTTGATTTGGAGACTTCATCGCTTGACCGGTGGAAGGCATTCCTCGCACACCACCAACCATCCTTCGTAAGCACCGATTACGCGTGGCGGGTTCCATTTTCAATTTCCAGCTCTAACTCAGGTGTCCTTGGGTGACCTTCAAAGACTGGTCAACGTACGAAAGCTCGAGCGCTACGTGCTTCTAGATTCAGAGGTCACAGTTGAATCTGAGACCGCTCGCGGGCTGAAGTATCTGCAAGAATACCTGGACGGCCTCGCACTCGGTAGAGACCTCCCGGTTACAGAGCTGCAACCTGCCGATGACCTGGTTCTTCTGGCTGCAAATGCTCTTGTGATGGTCTGGGCACTCAACTGTTCAGAAGAGGCTCTCTACCAGGCGGCTACAGTCTTGGAATATGGACTGACTAAGAGCCGTATGTCATTTCAGATGCGCATTATGCTTGTTCGGATTTACCGCATTTTGGGTGCGTTGTTTGGTCTGTGATTGGTGGGTCGCTAACTCTTTAAATAAGCCGCACCATCGCTCGCCCTTGAGCATTACCGCCAGATGAATGTCAAGCAAGTTCAGAACGATACTCTGTCCCACCTTATTCTCACTCGCACTCTGACATTTTCGCTTGCCGCTACTGGGGACCTGACATACCCTTCGGAATGCTTAGAGTCTAGTCAAATATACCTGGCGAGCTCTCAAGAGGTTCGTTTTTTCCGCACCTGGCGCTATTTTGTGTTAAATCAGTCTAGACCTCGGACTTTATTGTTCGTTCATTCACTGCAGAGAAGTACACTCAAATTCCGAACTTCATCGATTTCGAGAACCGACTGGAGAACTCTCTCCAGAGGGACGTCGTTAAATTGGAGCATGTCCGCATGCGTCTCACGCACGAACCATTGAACACGGATATCATAGATATGGAACTCATTGAACTCAAATTCATGTTTGACCGCGGTACTTCTACTCACTAATCTTTTTCATGACCTATTCTCACAAATCGGCAACACAGCTCACCACGATAATCGTGATTTTGTCATCATTCCCAACTATCAACCCCGTTGTAAACCAACCTTCAATGAACAAAGTCTGTTGTTTGGGACATCGACTGGCGTGAGTATTGCCGTGGTGCCAGAGTATTGAAGTCTCACCTCTTCTAGCAAGGGTGGTTGTGGTGTTTTTTGAAGATCTATATCCGTGCATTCCAGCACGCGAGTGATTTGGACGATATCGTCGAAGAGAAATTGCTTGTGGGTGATCGTCCAAAGAAGAGCTCAGATCCCGAGGTGCAGTTACCCCTGCGAGAGCGACTTGGTATGAGGAAAGCAGAAGAGGTCGTAGAGGTAACAGTGCCTCAACTCAAGTCCTAGCGTCATCGTTGATGTTGTCTTCAGCTGACCTCCAATGAAACTCAATTGCTCGACTGGGCCACTGCTCTCGGCGACTGGCTTGAACCTTATCACAACTTTGTTCGCCCCCCGCCGGCGGTGGTGTTGGCGGAGGCCTCTAGACAAACGGAATTGAAAACCGGGTTCCCGTTGCGTGGCGTTGACCTCCAGGTTCACAACGGGGATGTGAACGGTCACCCCAAGAAGGATGAGGAGGCACCTCCTATCAAGGAAGCGCCCGGCCTGCTCGTGGTGTTCTTTGATACCATGCTTTCTCGTTTCAGACACTTGCTTCAGTCGAAACGTCCAATATCGGAGGTATTACACGTTGCCACAATCACGCAGGAGGTAACCATGAGCTGAGTTACTGCCCCTGTCCCTGCGGCTGACGTTTTTGCTTTAGGCGTTTGTTCTCTTCGCGATCGAAACGATGCGTTTTAAATCTCCCGGCGTGGTCAAAGTTCACAAGCTTGGTAACGTGAGTTGCAACACTACAAGTCTGTTGACTATGTTTACTAATAGAAGACTACATGATAGCTTGTCTCACAGTTCAAGGATATTCGGATGAGAGCCAGTTGCGTGCTGAAAGAAATGTCGGCGGCACTGATCAAGCTTGGAGAGGTCGAAAGCTCCATAGAGCAGCGTCGAGAATTTGTGCAAGCCTGCACCGCAGTGACTATCAAACAGGTTTATCTATTTTTCTTCGAAAGGCGCTCTGTTTTTAACAATGACCCTACGTGATTTCAGATCAACCATGACTTTGTTCTAAACGTTGCCAAGAGCGTGACTGAGTCACGGAAGAGGGTGCTTGAAGGTATTGGGAAGGGAATGGCGAAGCTTAACGCTGCGCACGGGCAATCATAAGACTGACACTATATCACTGCATCCATCAGCCCCACTCATTCTTGCATAGACACATCACATACCTAATCGAACATGTACTAAGTACCCCCGCGTGACGTGATGTGACCCTGTGACTTTTCGCGTCATAACGCGTCTCGCTGAGTGACTAATGAATCTTACTTGTCACCATCATCATACATCGCAATGAGCCAATGTGAGCCTACGTAGAAACTGGTTTTAATTCAGTACTTACCCAAATTACGCAGACAACGACAACAACTACTATGGTGGAACAGCAGGCGGTGGCTACATGACGACGGGTTCACCAGCTGGTAGCCCGGGAGGATTCGCTCGTGTACGTTGGTCCCTCTCGCTCCTATTGTTTATTTTCATTCACCTTGACATTCAGAAAAGTGAAACTGCGCATTCACTTCGTCCCATGACAATCTACCAGCTGATTCAAGCCAGCCAAGCACACACGGACGCTGACTGGGTCCTTGATGACCAAGAGATTGGACAAGTGAAAAGCCAGCAAATATGGATGTGCGGCCTGTTAACCACATTGTTTAGGTCACCGTTGTCGCGTATATTGCCTCGGTACAAGCACAGGCGACGAATAGTCAATACATGCTTGACGATGGTTCAGGCCGAATCGAGGCGCGCCACTGGACCGATTCCTCTATGGAGGATGAATCAGAGAAGAACGGCATTGTGTGAGTCTACTTCTTGCTGTCGCATTTGCGACTCATTGATAACCTTTGTAGAGAGGGAGCGTATGTGCGGGTCTTAGGGAGTCTGAAGATGTTCGGCAATAAAAAATATATAAACGCCAATCTTATTCGGCCCATTGATTCACCTTCGGAGATTTACTTTCACCTCCTGGAAGCCATGACTGTCACTATGATATGGGAACGTGGTCCGGTGAGTTTCGTGCTTTCCGCGTGAACTCAACCTTGACTTGCTACAGCCACCAAAACCCGGACAAGAAGCAACACCGCGCCAGAATGGGACTGGCACGAACACTGCATATTCAGCGCAATCAGCACTTACCTCTAACAACCAGTTTTCACACTTGTCCACGTTGCAACGCTCTATAATCGATTTTATGCAAGCCCAACCGAATGGTGCAGAGGGCATTCATGTTAGTGCTATCGCACGCGCAGTGGGAGGCGACGCTATGACAATAAGGTATGTTGCTACGTCACATTGTCACCCGCGCTCAACCCGACCCGACCATTTAGCAATGCTATCGACAAATTGACGGATGATGGAATCTTGTATACTGCTGGAGATGAATCTCACTTCATGCTTGCTGAGTGAAGTACGCATGCTAGAACCATTGATGTATGCATTCTCTTGTACTATGGCTACTTGCAGTGCGGCTTGTATCAAACTTGAGGTTTGAAATTGACATAAACGTTGACAAGATGATGGATAGCGCTGTGGGTTACAGACCGATTACGTAACATTCGGGTCCGTGATCAGGTCAAGCAACACTGACCTTGACCCAACTGGTCTCTTGCTTTGTATTCATACTCATCTCACAGCAATATCTGCTGATGATGGCTGACCAACAACCTGATGAGCCTATTGCCATGCTTCACACTGTTCCAGATGATGTTCGGACAGAGATCCTTTGTCCCATCACAATCTTTCAAGTACTTCAATCAGATTTCCCAGACAGATTCTCAAAAAGTGAGGGGAGAGAAAAAGATTATATTTCTGTGAGTGCATTGGGAGGCTGGGAGTTGAAGGCCATTGAATTATTTTGTGCAGGTTGTTGCCCATGTAACAAGTGTACAGATAAATCCAGCAAGAGTGTCTTTTGCTCTTGAAGATGGAACAGGCAAAATATGGGCTGCAAAAGACTTTGATAGCCTCTTCTTTCACTTGTCTAAAGAGGCAGAAGAGGATGAAATTGCTCAATTCCACACCTTGTAAGTTAATTACCACATATCTTGTGTATATGAAAAACCAGCATGTTTTTGAAGTGAGCATACCTTTGTTGAGGTCATAGGTAGCCTGGAGAAGTATTCCACACTCTGGAAACCTAGGATCAAGATCAAAACCATCCATCAAGTCAATGGTTACAACCAAGTGATGTACCACATCTTGAATGTAATCCATGCTAGCATGCTTTCTCAACAAGGTCCCCAGGTGAGCCAGTGGTTTCTTGTAAAAGAGGGCTGCTTACATACTTGGATAATCCACATAACTTTGATCAGGACCTTGGGCCCAGTGAGGCCACAGCAAACATGCTTGTGGATGATAGTCCAGCCAGTCAACATGATACTGGTACTCAATGTCATGTCATTTCTGACATTCCAGCTTCATCACAGTCAAGTTTTCCCAGTACATTCTCACCCCAAAAACATCATCCATATGCTTCTCTTGGCCCACTTGAAAGGCTTATCATGAAGCATATGTGCCACAGAGATCATGCTGTCTCAACCAGTGACTTGGCACTAGCAATCCAAAAGTCATCTAGATATACAGAAGATGATTTCAAGTGTGTTTTCTTTTTTCCAACTGCACACTCAAGGAACTGAAGGTCATTATCATTTTAGCCATGCTCTCCAGGCATTATTGTCAGAGGCTTACCTTACAAGCCCACTTGATGACGGATATGTGGTTGTTACGCCAAGGCATTGAATCACTTGAATGGGTCTACCTGTAGTCATTTTGGTATCATGAATGTTATTGTTGATCTTACTGCAGTATGCAACAAAGCAGTTGTCTATTCTCATTGACAAAAACAACACCGACAGTTAACACAAAACAATAGTGTTTAATGTACACAATGAACTGATGCAAGATGGTACAATGCTGTAAGTAGACTGAAATTAGTGGTGTTTGTACTTGGCTTCATTCTCAAGGCGAACATTGGGATCTAGGGTATTATGAAGTCCCATAAGGGTCTTACTAACTGCTTCAGAGGCACCAATCATAGGTTTCAAAACGGCAATTGGAACTGCGCGTACGACAGCTCTAACCGCTCCCTGTGCACGAAGGGGTGGATGTCAGTCTGAATCTCGAGCCCGTTTTCTGACTCACCTCGTCACCAGATCTCTCGTATACCTCCATGGGTACCGCAAGTATAGTCTGAGCAGCAGAGAGCAGATTTCTCTGCAAACTACGATAAGCTGACTGCACTCCTTCTTTAAGGCCAGCGGGTTGAGCGGCGTAACGGCTAATCAGGTCTTCATCGGTGCCTTCTGCATCCTCGTGCTCATATGGTATTTGAAGGGCTTCAGCAGTGACAGGGTGTTTGAACTGACCGCCTAACACACCCTCAGCCTGCTCCAGTATTACCTGCGTACCAGTGGCCAGGCGAGCACCAAGTTTGATAGCCTCCATAGCAGTGGACTGGACGAACGCCTTGGTACCTTTTTGTACCCCGCGGACTATACGTCCGTCCTTCTTATACTGTGCAATGGGGAGTAGGACGAGGTCGGCGACTCCTGACCCGACATTGACTACGGACCGGATCGGAGCTACACCAGATATGACATCGACGAGCTGCGTCGCCTTTACATCTGGGGTCCAGAGGTCATTTAGGGTGTCGAAAAAACGTGGCCATCCAGTGATCTAGTAGCATGTTAGCTGGTTATCGTCCTTACTTGAGAGCGAACGCACACCATGCAGGGTCAGATGCCGTAATGTCATCTCTGCTCCATCAAAATGGAAGAAGTTCATTAGCTCTATCGTTCTGCCGTCACGCAATGCCCTGTAGTCAACACGTCGAGGTTTGTAGTCCAGTTTGATGTCCACAGGGAAGACTTCAGCGTGCTCTGCGTTGAAGCCTCGTGAGTACAGTACGCACGATACAAGTTTAGGAAAACAGCTCACGGAAGTAAATCTCCTCCTTTCTTCCGTCTTCTGGTGCTGAAGGGTTATCTGGATCTTGAAAGGCGAAGAACTTCTTGAAGAAGTCAAGGGCGTCCTGGTCAACATACAGTCGTAGAGGCAAGATCTTTGCCTAGAGATGAGGTGGTTATCCCATCATTAAGTTCTCGAGGACGATTTAATACTTACGCGAAGTCGCGCTTCTTCCGCGGAATGTGATGGTGAAGGACGTACACTCAACAACTCCACCCGTGCCATATTGGAATCAGTCTCCCTGACATTCCCTTGCGAATCCGATCGCATGTCAGTGAGGAACTTCTTCCATGTTGATGTCTTGATATGATCAAGGATTTCGAGATCCCTGACCAAGATTAACGTGCGTGACACCAAGGTTTCTCCGGGACGGTAGTGGTCGACCTCTGCGTTCAGGCCTTCCAATCGGATCTCAATGGAAGGTCCTTTGGATCGGGTAAGGCGTTTTCCATGCACACGCCCCAACCCAATCTGTGGTCGACCTGGAGAAGCGGGATGGAGGGATTGCCAAGAACCTTCGGTCCCAATCTCAGCAGAATCGCCAAGTTCTTCATTAATTGCGGCAATAAGTGTGTCTGGATTCATACTTTCCAGATCTTGTTCTAGTCCGATATGGTACGAGTTGAAGAGCATCGTGCCAGTCACTTCGTTCAAAGGTTCCTGCGTCTGTCCGGTTGCAACTAGTTGACGTATACGTGCGAGCCTCTTGCGCATCTCCTTGACCTCTTTCTCAATAATTTTACGCGTGCGAGGCCAATCAAACCCGTCATGTAAGAAGAGCACTATGTCGGAGTTATGAATCCTTATCCGTAGGGTAGTATCGCTGTGGCTATATTTAGCGCAAGTAACAGACACATCAAGATCAATGTCTTACTTGTCTGGGTCCCGGGTTGTGTCAGGAGAAATGGTGTCGAAATGGTGTTCAACAAAACAGAAAGGTTTTAGGATGCGGACGGTTTCGCCTCCAACATTCGATACAATACCGAGCTGACCAATCACAGGAGTGTTGCGACCACTCTGTTCTTCCATGTCGAAATCTTCAAGATCATCGTCCCTGAGTTCTCGGAGGCCCGCGGCAGCTCCAAAAGACGCGTCCAAGTAGTCCTGATTAGCGGGCAAGTCATCGGATATCATGTCCGCTGTACTCCCAACTTCGGGAATGAGCCTGAAGGCATGTTCGTCCAAAGAAGCTATACACTAGAATTTAGCTGCACGCTAACGGTTTGAACGAAACGTCGTTACCAGTCATATCACGTTCATGGTCACCAGTGATGGTGTTCGAGGTTCTTGAAGTTGAGCGAGAAAGACTTGACGGATTTTAGCTTAATATTTATTATTTGGGAGCGACGTACCGATCGTCTGCGCCATCCCCTGAATTATGTGTCATGTTGGCTATCAATCTTGAGAGAGCGTTGATGGTGTCTGCGCAGAGGTGCATCTGGAGGCCAATCCGTTCGGCGACAATCTAATAAAATGTGATTAATAATATCTCCGCGGCCCGAAATATCTACGGACACTCATGCTTGGGGGTGAAACGATGTTGTCTACTCGAAAGTTGAACTGAGAATGAGAAACTCCCGCAATCAAAGCATAACCGGAGTTCTGAACCTACATTTCAGCAAACAAGCCATCAATGAGAAGCCTGAAACTGACCTTCCAAAAGTCAACACCAAGGCTATGAGGGATTTGAGTGGTTCCAATCGATTCAGATGCGTCCTGGATCGAATCTACCAAAAGAACGTGCGAGGACGAAACCCTCAATTTGAATGCGGATTCGGTTGAATTTCCCACTAATTCCGTCGAAAATTCAACATCGCCGAGGTGCAGGACGACGGCTCCGGGATGCCCAAGGGCATGCAAATGAGCTGATACGTCGAAGACGCCGACTGTAAGCCGAGTACACTCGGATGGTACAACAGACTCGAATACCTGGGATGCTGCGTTTATTTGAGTGGATGGATGAGTTCAAAAACACGCACCCCTGGAGGCGCCTGAGCAAATGCAGCCAAATCATTTCCGAAGCTGCCATCAAGTGGCGGATGTACTGTGAAACCCCAAAGAGAAAGCTTAATCCGCGATTCCTTCGCAGTTGTTTCTGGCACTACAAGAGACGTTATCCTGGACTTCACCGAAGGTCTGGACGCTGACGTCTGTGGCATACACCTTAGAGAAGGTTCAAAACCAAAACCCAGCACTCACAAGGCTTCGGGTTGAGCTTTGGACTAGAAGTATATAGTCGCCTTCACTGGATATGTCCGCAATGCGGAGATCCATGATCCCTGCTGTAATCACACTCTCGTCCTAATGCATTTGCAGCGTCAGAACCATCAAAATACCACGGCATCATACGCACCTTGCCTTCCGGTTTCAACTCGATTAGTGCGTCCACATCTAAAGCGGATATGTCGAGCGGTCGGATATGACGGAGTTGACCACTTCGAGGCACAATAAGCCTGAGTAGAACTGGTGGAGATGATGTAATCGTTTTTCTTTTTTCCTGTCAAGAAAGGACTTGCCTTCGGCGACGCTGACCTTGACCACGGTTCCGCTGGTGTTCTGAAGACTGGATTCTTCCACGACTCTCTCATCAATACTCTGCGTTCCACTTCGCCGCGACTGGGCGAAGTAACGGCTACCAATTAAGCTTGGATTGCGACTCGGGGGGGACTCTGTTGCACTGCCTGAATTTGTGAAGCTCCGCCCGATAAGTTGTGCCACATCATCTGCCCAATACTGAAGTCCGTCGAAGACGGCTTTATCAATGATAAAGTTCACCAAAGGAATGTCAACAGTTATTGACAACTTGCTCGAAGCGTTGCCTGATGGTTTCCTCACAGTATCGGGTCTTCCCAATATGACAGAGAGGGGCAATGTATCTGCTACGGTCTCCGTGGCCAAAAGTGCACTCGTTCCAGGTCCAATCACGTCAGTCGGTAGGAATCCAAGCGTCAAAATGATGTGGGCCACATTGTCGCCAGCTGAGGAGTAAGCAGCGAGTATCTCTTGCAGGCATACGCTGAGAATTACATTCGAAGTGTTATCGCTCAAGCGCTCCAATGGCGATCTCGCCTGCTCTGAAAATCTGAGAGCGGATTTGGTCGGGGGAGGGTCATTGGAAATCGACATGCCACGGAAGTCAAACAACAAACAACCAGATCGCGGTAGGTGAGAAGGGGGAGGGGGACAGCGTACTTCCACTCGAAGCATTGGGCATGTCAGGCAGAAACTGAAACTAGGTTCGCTCGGAACTGTCTTCTAGAATGTCTTGAGTGAAGAGAAGGGAAAATGAGCCAATGCACCAACCTTTCGTTTGAGTAAAGCCGGTCGTCGCGGAGAGGACTTCGGCTTTGAGCTCCCTGTGAACTGGTAGTTCATGCCGAGATTGAGGTCTTCCAAAACGAGCGCTTCAAGTCGTTTTCGCTCTTCTTCTCTCTCTCTCGCATGGGGGAATAACTGTTGAACTTGAACATCTCTTTCCACATCGACGTCATCCTCACTCAACCCTCCGGGACTCTGTTGACGGGAAGTTTGATGCCCTACTATGACCACATCTGTTGTCTTCCTTGGTGTAAAGATTGCAGCTGACGCGATGTCCTCGACGAAGTGTACGAATAGGTTATCTTTGAAAATCATGCCAAGATCGAAAAACAAATGGAATGGCGCTATCTTGATATTCATAACACATGAATTCTCCTTAGACGGGAAGGCCAGCACCAGTCGACCACACACGTCGATGGCAGGAGGTGCCGGTAATCTATCCTCCATTTCAGATAAGGGGCTGGAAATGAAGGGGTCTGGAGAACCAGGGAGACCACAGGGTCTTTGAGATGGTGTATATAACCTGTCTGCCTTTCCAGATAACGTTCGATTTTTTGACCGCCACGTCGACAGCTTCGCTGAACCTCTTTGGAGCTTAACTTGTGTCCAGTCAACTACCTCAAACTCGGGAAGTTTCATTTCTTCTGGTCTCTCTGAGGCGAGCGAAGGGCGATAGTGGCGAGCAGTGTACAACGTGGGCAAAGAAGGATCGGTTATAAGTATTGGTGCTGCAACCTGCAAGTCATCCACGGAGGAAACAGCATGGAAAGCGAACAAGGAGACGTCCGAAACAACCATTTGCGCAGATATGGTGTAGTTCTCCGGCACAAACGGTGAAGTTCGTGTTGTACCAGACACTGTTTGGTCGGGAAAGGGTGCAGGAATTCGGAATGAGAAGGACAGAGCATCGAGGAACAGCCGCAGGAAGGTACGGGGTAGTCTTGGTGGTACAAGAGGTCGTTCGTAGAAAGTGTCAAGAGAAAACTTCTCCCCTATCGCTGGCTCTGGAAGTACGATTATGATGATTCCGCGAATAACGACGTGCGCTTCCAGGCAAAGCGCAGCACGAGGGCGTTCCGACGATGTGTCCTTGCGTGAGACAGGTGAGGGCGTAGGAGGTTTAGGTACACATGCATCGACGATATCCAGTAGTAGACGTAAATGACCAGAACGAAAAGCGCAAGAAAGCGTTCCGACCGTAAGAGTCAACTGGAAGGTCTCTTGCTTAGGCTTGTCCGGAACGAAGTCTTCTGCGTTGACCGAATGATCGCCATCAGCTTGAGGGATTTGCTCAGAAGACTGCGTACGACGAGAAGGGGTTTGCAGCGAAAATACTATGGGCTGTGAACCGAAGGAAAGTAGAACATCCTCGATGGAGTCCTGAGATGGCACTGATACCCGAGGGCGTGGCCGAGCTCGCCCATCAATGTTACCAGCAATCTGTAGAGTCGAAAGCGACATTGAAGAGATATCCACTTTGGCGGGTCGTGCATGTGTTGTGGAAACGGCGCTCTGATACATGCTGCCCGAAGTGGACGATAGATGCGAAGAACTAAGAGGAAGCATGGCAATGGACTGTGACATCATAAGCTGAACATCTTCGTCCAGAGAAGAGGATGACGAGTTGCGTGATAACTGATTGACCGGAGGATTATAGTGTGGTTGCGAAGACTCTCGGGAAGAGGTAAAGGAAAGTGGGGATAATGTGCTTGTAACAGTAGGAGAGGAAGCGATGACACGTAAGTCACGCGAGGTCACCTTCAACCCAGAGATCGATACAGTGCGGATTTGTCCACAACAGTTATTTCCTCCGGATGCCGACTGAAGTCCACTACTCGTTTCCGAACGGGGACTGGGGTCCGTGTGGTATGTTACTTCCGAGATGGAAAGCGTAAAGCTGGCTTGTCCGGGATAGACGATAGTAACTTTAGTGTCCACTGCCGAAAATTCGAATTTGGCAAGAAGTCGTTCAATGAGGGTAGCAAAAACTGATACCCCTGCAGGATCGTCATCTCCATTGGGTCCCTTGTGTGCTTCTGCAGCACTGAAACTATGTCCGAATGGGTTGAAACCTCCAGGTAAGTTCTCACTCTCATCTACAAGAGGTGACGAGTCAACGGAGGGTCTGAGAGTTTGGCGTAGAGTGGCCCCCTCTCGGGGCGTAAGCTCGTTGTGGATGAAGGTTTCAGCAACAGAGACAACCGAATCGGCAAGGTTTGAACTGTCGCGAACGAACGGTGAAGCAGGAGATACGGATTGTTCTGGGATTATTTGAAATGTGAGGTTGAGAGATTGGACATGAAAACCGACACTGGAAGAGAGTGGATTTGGAAACGGAATGCGGGCGGTGACGCCAGATATGAAACCGTCATATAGGGAAAGGGGAAGTCCTGCGAGTAACTGATTGATCGCCTAAAGAGGCTGTCAAGTGAACGCCGGGAAAACAGAAGCAGCGGACTCGCCTGTCCGTCGAGTTCCAAGTCCTTCACTTGGACAGTCCCAGAACCAAGCTGAGAATCGATTTGATGAAGATCTAGTTGACCTGGCTTAAGAAAGTGACCTAGGGTTCTCCTCAAGAGAAAGGAGAAGAAGCGTCGTTGAATGTTGGACGGGACTGCGAAATCAAAGGTAGGAAGACCTGAAAACCACGAGGAGTACCACGAAGACATGGCAATTGTGGACCTCAGGGGAGGCAAGAGAACATGTCCCGAATGCAGCACAGTAACAGAAGTAGAGGCTCGTTCGGGCTGACGCTGTGGAGGATGATCCGTTCAACACTTGAACTTGGTGGTCCCCTTGCAGGAGTACTGAGAACGTACACTAAGTAGGTCATGCCATACTAATATGGATAATAGCCCCTGTTTACCGAGCTTTCAAGTGTCGAAGTACTAGATTCATGTGTACAAGACCATGAATGCCAGCCAAAAAAAAACAAGCTACTTGCTCCAACGCGACAATACATGGACAGAGAAATGAACATTAATCGACATCCATACCCATGGATTGGCCATCTCCCACAATGAGGGCACTCCGGCTCTTGTTTGGTACTTTGATTTTTTCCAACACTCTCTCGGTGGATGTAGATTCTACTGCCATCGGCTCCACGAGTTTGACGGACGCCGACTTGGTTCCCAACTTTTTGGCTCGGTGCGCACGTTTCTTCTCCCGGGCAAGCGCCATTCTGTCGGACCGTGGCACTGAGTAACTAGATAGCCAAGGAAGCGGCTGAAACGAACCTTTGCTTCCAGAATGTGTGTTCCCTCCGTTGCTTGATCTCCCCGATCCGTTTCATTGCCTTGATTGTAGTCTGCACCAACTCGCGATCGTAGCGGACCGGGACATTTCTGCGTTTCTCGAAATCGATTGTAGCATCCTGAGGACATTGAAATGCACATCAAAGGGCAGGGACACACTATGGCCTGTCATACTCACAATGGTCATTTCCTTGCCAGCTGCTTTGCGGAATGCCTTTGTCCACCGGACCTTGCGTGGATTGCGTTTCATTCTAATCACATCAGCCACTAATGTAGAGAAGGCAAAAGCGCGATGGAAACTAACTTGAAGTTCTTGTGACATCTACAGCCAGATGAACATGAAGACAACCTGGAGAAGCAATATATGCTTACTTGGAGGTACAAAAACGGAAGACTTTGGCATCGTTACGAACAAACGCCGTTCCTGGCGTAAATCAGGTAACATTCTAGAATCGGTGATATTTCCTTACCGTGGCCAGGGTAGACGTTTGTCGAGCAGAAATAACACTTTTCGATACGCATGCCTTGACAGTCGTCGGAGTCGAAGGGTCGTGGGAATTACAGCGCCACATTAATCTTTCAGGCTAGTAGTAAGTATATCGGTAGCGGCGCTATTCGCGCCGGT
Source organism: Xanthoconium purpureum (assembly GCA_038090075.1). Lineage (NCBI taxonomy): Eukaryota > Fungi > Basidiomycota > Agaricomycetes > Boletales > Boletaceae > Xanthoconium > Xanthoconium purpureum. The sequence goes on along the minus strand of JBBPMA010000501.1, from coordinate 2,029 downwards.
CCCCGACCCCCAATTATGGGGAGCAAGATGGAATGAAATATAAATAAATAAATAATTGTTTGAGGAGCCCGAGCAGATAGCAAAAGGTTTGATTCGCGACGACTACAGTAAGTATATACAAAGGGCAATTTACAACTTGATATCTTCCATATCGATCTCATCAGTTGCGGGCGCAGGCTTCTTGGGGGGTTCTCTCCTTCAAGCTGCCTGTCATCAGAAGACACCTTTCTCATATCGAGAAACTGGGTCCGAAAGCCAGATGGGCGAGCAGGAGGCGTTAGGAGGCGTCGACGGCGATTGGGACCGCCGAAACATTGACGAACACGTCGAATACGATGGAGGACGATGGGGAACGGATGGCACAACGAGCGCACCACGCCACGAGTCCAAACGACTCAAAACGGAGGCGCTAGCTGAGTGCCGGGCGAGTCAGCACGAACAGCGCGGTGACACGATGGTCGACGTACCTAGGCCGTCATCACCACAGACGTCTTACCGAGCCATGAACCCTGCCACGTCGTCAAGGACAACTCAAAACGTGACCTACAAGTGTCAACTACCCCATGAGGACTTAACAAGTCATACCACCGCGTCAAACCTGTATCGGGTGAATCGGATGCATCGGATATATTGTCGCCAACGCTCCAAATGCAGCCTCGGACATGACGCTCGACAGCATCCCGAAGTACAACAATCCAAGGTCCCTTAGGAACATCATGGGTGACGCGGTGAACTATTGGGCCACGTCCGACGACAACCCCATCACCATGAAATTCGGAATCGGCCAACGCAAAGAGGGTGCATTGATCTCACTGACGCGCTCGTTCCTGACCCGGACGCTGTGGACGTCGACTTGCATGGCCGTTTCTCCGTTCGGCTCGTCTGGGGCCTCCCTTGGTATAAGTAGCAGAACTAAAGTGCTCAGCATTCTTCATGAGACAAGCATGCAACGGGCGATGGAAAATCTTCACATAAGGGTCAACATATGATATTGAACTAATGAACCCAAAATCATATTCAGCACAGTGACGGTGATGAGATTGCAACGAGGTTGACAGCCATGAAACAAAGTTCTTAGGAGAATTGGAAGTTTTAGGGTGATCATGCAGCCCCCGGGCCATGAGAGGACAGTGTGCTTCTTCCACTAGACATAGCACATCGTTGGTTGGCCTACGTACGGGAAACGTAGTAAGCAATGGTTTCACGAATAAACAGTCGCTTACAGTGGAGGAAGCACTGCGGTGCGGTTCACAAAGTTTTTCAGTAAGTAAGAGAAAACAACGTAGACAAATAGCCTTTTCCTGATTTAGTAAAAAGTTCCTGCAGTCCCGTTTGCTTGGGCCTGCACGTTTCTCGCCGAGAAAACCCTCCTCTTTGGGAGTCGGGGACCTGATATCACTACTGATACTGCACGCCAGCCCGTTTCTCCCGGAGTGAATTCCTGTGACAATATCAAGCAACCATTGAGACCTCAAGAAATGAGCTCAGGCGACTGGCGGGTGTCCCAAGAATCTTAGGCATCAAGAGTGAAAGTCATTGTTCTATCCACTGGGCGCAACAAGGTCCCCAACATATGTCAGTCGTTCTTCAATAGTCTTTGGTAAAACCTGTTGAGGTAACTGCTCATCTTTGATTGGATGTCATTGAAACGTCATCCACATGAATTACGCTCCGGGCCTACTGCCTACCCACATCATAAAATCGGAATGATTGTCTGGCTGTAGCTGCCGAAGCACTTGTATACGGGAAATTCAAGTGACTAACGAGCTGTCTCTTACGAAGTCATTTCAGGTCTGTGCTTACGACTTCAGATGTGATGATCAAGTGGTAATAAGAACGCACGACGATCATGGACGTCGTCTGTGCATGGAGGATTGGACGACGGGGACAAAGGGTTATCTGTCGTACTCGGCCTGAGAAGGTTTGGACACGGAAAAACCAATTGGAGCGCACTTTGATCCTGATTGCCTCACTGGTGTCCTTTCCGGGCAGCAGCAAGACACTCTTTCTCCAGGCCGCTCAACCAAAC